>ML522179.1:10998-43498 GCA_005239535.1 Nicotiana rustica | reverse complement strand
GCTAAAGAAACAACAGGTAGTAATAGAAATCAAAAATATAAAAAAGTACAACACTAACACTAACTTACTGGTGTGAAAAAGGAAAACACATGACTAGCTGCTAACCTTCTATCCTAATTCTCGGCATCTCACCATTCTATAAGGATTCATGTCCTAGGTAAGATAAAGTAACCCTATGTCTTACGTAATCACCTCTCTCCAGCACTTCTTTATCCTACTTTTACCTCTCTTTGGACCCACTAAGACAACCCTTTCATACCTCCTTACTGGGGTATTTGTACCTCTCATTTACATACTTGAACCATCGAAGAACACTTAACGTATTTTGTCCTCTACGATGGCCACGTATGTAACGATCCGACCGGTAATTTTACTTTTTAGAACCCTGTTTCCATAATTGAGACTTCCAGTATGTGCTTTTACTTCTTTGTGACTTGCGGAGATTGTTGGTTAGGGTTTGGAAGGGTTCGGTTTGAAATCGGAACACTTAGTTCCTTAATAGTGGCTTATAATGGTCAAGTTTGACTTGAGTCAATGTTTTGAGTAAACGACCTCAAAATTGGATTTGAAGGTCCCAATAGGTTCGTATGATAATTTCGTACTTGGGAGCATGTTTAGATCAGGTTTTGAATGACCCAGGAGCGTTACGACGCTTAATATTGAAAGTTGGAGCATGAAAGGTTTTCAAGTTCTTTAAATTTGGTTTGGAGTAGACTTTGGTGTTATCGAGGTCCGTTTGGTATTCTGAGCCTGGAAATAGTTCCGTATGGTGATTTATGAGTTGCACGCAAAATTTGGTATCATTCCGAATAGTCTAAGTATGATTCAATGCGTTCGTAGTATGTTGAAAAGCTTGAAGTTCATAACTTGCTTCAATTTGGTTTTGGGATGAGATTCTTAGTTTTGATGTTGTTTTACGTGTTTCGAGAGTTCGAAGAGGTTCGTATTATTTTTATGGACTTGTTGGTGTATTTTGACGGGGTTCTGGATGGCTTGGATGAGTTTCGGACCGCCTAGAGCTAAGTCCAAAATGTTGTCACTACTGGTTCCGGTTTCCTTCTTCGCGATCGCGTGGGTGGGGTTGCGTTCGTGAAGAAGGAAAATGGGGGAATGGGAATTTGTACTTCGCTTTCGCGAAGGTGTGGGAGTTGTGGCCTTCGCGTTCGCGTGAATGGGGCCGCATTCACGTAGAGTAGGCTGGAGTTGGATGGCCGTTATTGGTGTTCGTATTCGCGAAGAAGCCTTCACATTCGCATAGGGAAGGCTAGGAAATACATTGTGTTCACGAGGCTCTGGTTGCATTCACGATAGCTATTTTGCTGGGGCCTGGGCTGTTTGCCTTCGCAATCATGAGGCCTCTTCTGCAATCGTGAGTAAGGGACACATGCGCAGTGAGTTTTAAAATGTCGGGACTTCGGCTTTTTGGTTCATTTCCTTCACTTGTTGGGCAGTTTTAGAGATCTTTGAGGATGGATTTTCACATGGCACTTTAAGGTAAGTATTTTACACACAATAAGAGTTTAATACATACATTTTGGGTATATTTTAACATAGAAATTGTGACAATTTTAGGAGATTGTTGGAAAATCTAGGTTTTGATAAAAATGGGTTTAGACCACGAAAATGATATTGGAATTGAATAGAAATTATATATTTAGGGATCGTGAGGCTATAGGTAACATTTATCTTCAAAAATTTCCGGAACCCGGGCACGTGCGCTCGGGGGCCTGGGGGTGAACTTTAGGAATCTTCCAATTTCGGTTGGGTAATTACTCTAATAGCTATATTATGGATCTTTGAGTATATATTTATTAATTTATATAATATTTGGTTAGCTTCGGATTGTTCAGCACCGACTTGAGGCTTTTAGAGTGATTTGTGGACCAAAAAGTGAACTTGGGAATAAGGTAAGTCTCTTGCCTAACCTCGTCTGATGGAATTTACCCCATAGGTGTTTAATTTCTATTTTCTACTATTTGGACTCAAATTGTTAGGTTCTTTATTAGATTCATTATTTGCACTAAATATCATGTTAAATTGAACTTCATTACTTAGAGAGTTGGCGGAAATATTTAATTATTGATGAACATTATATCCTTTCATGGGTTTACCTCGGAGTTGTAAATGTGAAATTTGAAATCCAAAAAGTTTCCCTATTCATGTGGATCGGGCCGAATGCCTCGGCCCCCCCTAGTAAGTGTCACAATCAACCTCTCGTCACTACTTCCTCGAGGTTAAACTTGATATTTACTTGGTACATGTTATTTATGTACTCAAGCTACACTTCTGCACTAATTGTGCATGATCTGAGGCAGGTGCATCTGGCGGTCCTTCAGGCCCGTACCCCTATTACCCATAGTCTTAGTGTTGAGCTGCTCTCTATGCCCGTTCTGTAGCGCCTGGAGTCTCTCCTTTTTGTATTTATTTTCTGTCTATCTTATTCCAGACAGTAGTATAGGAGGTTTTGCATATTCTTCCAGTTTGCTCATGCACTTCTGAGACCGGGTTTATGGAAGTATTCTAGTAGACATTTTATAGTTTTGGGTATTGAATTCACTACTTTACTCTTTTGTTTATTAGATTCTTTGTTTTACTATAATTCCATATTAAGAGCTATCTCATTAAATAAAAATCAATTACTTTGAAAATATTAAAATGAATAATTAAATGGGTAGATCACTGTTGGCTTGCCTAGTGGCAATGTTGGGTGCCATCACGACCTATAGTGGAAATTGGATCGTGACAACTTGGTACCAGAGCTCTAGGTTCACATAGGTATCACAAGGCATGAGTGGTCCTAATAGAATCTTACAGATCAGTGCGTACTTATCTTCGAGAGGCTATTAGGAAACTTCTCTTCATCTCCTATTGTGCAGTTGGTGGTGTGCTAAGTATCTTTCTCTTATACTCTCACAGATGGTGAGAGAGCATACAATATATGTACCTGACGGTGGAGGAGTTGCTCCCCGTGTTGCTAGAGGCCGAGGCAGAGGTTAGGGGAGAGCTCCAGCTCCTGCTAGAGGATGAGGGCATCCTAGATTTGATCCCGTTGTACCACTAGTGGATCCAGTGGAGGATCCTGTCATTGAGGAGAAGGGTGAGATTCCTACAGCTGAGCCGGCCCCAGCAGATTTTACGTCCGCGCCAGGATTTCAGGAGGTCATGTGCCGTATGCTCAATTCATGGACTCTATGACGCAGGCTGGTTTATTTTTAGTATACCCAACCATATCTCAGGTGGGAAGATGAGTACAGAACCCTATAGCTTAAGATCTAGGGCACGTTGCTGCCATATCAGACCCCAGGTGCATTACCCGTGGGCAGAGGCCAGCCAGTTGCAGCGGCTACACCAGAGCCTAGATCAGATGTGGTCGTCGAGACGCATAAGGTGTTGGATAGGTGGACCTGAATACATCCTCCCGCCTTTGGCGGTAAGCGGCATGAGGACCCCAATGATTTTATTGATCGTTGAAGGGACTTCACCACATTTCAGTTGGAGGGCAGGGCCCCTATATGGTGGCAGTCCTATTTTCTTAGTAGGCCAGTGGGTTCACCTCCCTCCACTTGGGATCAGTTCATACGTCTCTTTTAGGAGAGATATATTCCACCCTCCCAGAGGGAAGAGCTACGGGTTCAGTTCGAGTGTCTACAGTAGGGTCAGATGTCTGTGACCGATTTTGAGGTGAGGTCCTCTGAGTTGTCCCGTCATGCACTTATGATAATACCCACCGATGCAGAGAGTGTGCGGAGGTTTATACGAGCTTGCATTATGGCATTCATGTTACTATGGCCTGAGGCCTTGTTTATATTTCTTTATTTTACCCTCTTTTGGAACCAATGTACTTAATTAAAAAAAATCAATCAAAAAGAAAGTCAGATAAAAAAAATCATCAAAACAAGTNGGCATTTTATACTTAGCATTCTCAGGTTGGGATGACGAAAGGCTATCATTCTCGCTACCCAAACACTGTTTAACCCTAGTTAGCCCTTTGAAGCCTTGTTTATATTTCTTTGTTTACCCCTCTTTTGGAACCAATGTACAAAAAAAAAAAAATAAATAAAAATAAAATAAAATAAAATAAAAAATCATCAAAACAAGTTCATGTTAATTGAACTACGTCCTACCTGATTCCGAAAGGATACGTAGGCAGCCTCACTCTGGGGTTCGGTCACACCGAAACAAAAATCTACATTTCCCAGTATTCAAAGAAATTGGGGCATGGTTTTCTTTTGTTTCTCGGTGGTTTTTCCTTCAAAATGGTTCCAAAAGTTGTAATTCGATATAATAGTTCTTTTTACCTTTCCATTTTAAGACCGTCTGATCAGCTTTCGAGGATGCTAAGTTGGTATATTGCGGTGATGCCTCAGCCATTGTAAGGAGAGAAAAATAAAATGAGAGAGTCTTATTGGTGAAGATCCTCACGGGCACCATAAGGCAATAGTGAGTTGAGAGAAAGATAAAAGAGAGAGGTCGATCGGTGAAAACCCACAAAGGGCATTGTTAATTGATTTAGTCCTTCATATATCCCGGCATAACCATGGTTAAGACAAAGAACTAGATTTCAAAGTGAAGTATACAACGGATTTTGAGAATTAGACGGTTCGGGCATCCAATCCAAAGTGCATGTCCTGTTCATTGAAGTCAGCATATTCCTCCAAATAAGTCCTTTTTATTTTTATTTTATTTTTCTTCTCTGAAAGATACACTTCTTGATTAAGTTGTAATACCTATTAGTTCACCTTCTTGTTTTCTTTCGTAATATTCTTTTTGAGTCCCTTTCAGTCTAATTTTGTCAAAGTAAAGCAAAGAAAAGGCCGCAAAATTGGTTACAGTTTCCCTATTATATGAAGCAAAACTTTCTGGACATGAACATCATGGTCAAAGTCATAAAGCCATCTTTGATTTTCCCTGACGAGCAAAAGTCTTGAAGGACTGAACAATGTGTCAAGGGTCAACAAAAATTAGTCAATTAAAAGTTTTTTGGGAACAAGGTTGTTTGCACCACAAACACAGCTAGGGATAGGCGCAAAATAGGCAGGTTTTTGATGTTGAGAAAGAAAATCTCTAGAAAGTAAATACAAAATCTCCTGGTAATTCGTACAAATATTGACAAAGCCATTTGTTCTAACAAGTGCAACGGACACTATGTCAAGTCGCCCAAGAGATCAAGGCAACAAATTGACCACCATTTTAAAACTAACGAAATCTTTCTTTGTTCAGAACAGGAACAAAACAATTTTAGGAAACAATTCGTGGAAGGACGAACATCACCAAGTGAAATTCTCTAAATACCCATGGTGCAGAGAATACGGTGACACTTCTCTAGAAAACCCTGCGCATCCTCAGTAACTATGATACTAAAAGTAGGTGGACCATACTTCTTGAACCTCTCAAGCCTCTTCTGCTCCTCCTTTGATACCTTTGGACTGACCTCAGGCTGAATCGGAATAACAGGTTGTACTAGCACCACACCTGGAACCTGACCAATGTGACCCCGCTGCTCTAGAGTACAGGTAGTGAGAGTCTAAGCTGCTCCCTCAATCTATGAAGTAGTTAGTGCAACAGAGATCAATACCTCCTACGCCAATGTACCAAACATGCTCAAGAATTGCGCTAAATTCTCCTGTAGTTTGGGGGTAACAACAGGCACCTCTGGTGCCTGTCTCGCAATCGGAGCTACTGACGGCTCCTCAATTGCTGCTCTAGCATGTGCTCTAGCTATGACGCGTGACCCTCTTCAGCCTCCACCTGGACCTCGGGCCTTTCGGGGCTCTATCAGGGTGCGCAGGTGTCTACTCAACTAATCCAGTAGCACATGTCCTCACTATCTGTGAGAGAATAGAGATACAAAGGCTCAAACCACAAAATCAAAAAACCTGCATGACGGGAATGAAAGAAATGGAGTTTTCCTGCTAGTTCTATAGTCTCTCGAAGATAAGTACAGACGTCTCTGTACCGATCTGCAAGACTCTACTAAACTTGCTCGTGACTCATAGAACCTATGAACCTAGAGCTCTGATACCAACTTGTCACCACCCAAAATCCCACTTTAGGCTATGTGATGACACCTAGTCTCTAAGAGTAAGTAAGTCTATTACTTACAACAATTAAGCCAATTTAACAATGATATTTTAAGTCGGATATTTATATTAATACCGAAATAAATGTGGAATAAGCCTATGTGGCAAAAATCACTACAACCTCCCCAAGACTAGGTAATATAGAGTAACGAACTCTAGCTGAATACATGGAAAGATCTCAAAGACCGATATACAATATTGTTCGAATAACGAGCTGACAATACAATAAAAGGAAAGGACTCCAAGGTAATGAGACGACCAAGCAGCTCTTCCATGAATCCTCACGATCAATAATCTAACTCTGCCCAAGTCTGATATACCTCCAATACCTAGATCTGCACAAAAATATGGAGAAGTGTAGTATGAGTACACCATAGTCGGTACCCAGTAAGTATCAAGACTAACCCCGATGGAGTGGTGATGAGGTACAAGTCAAGACACCTACTAGTCAAAATAACATGCGCAGTATAGAAGAATAAATCTAATAATGGAAGCACAAATCAGTAAAATGGCAACAAGAATCAACATGTGATATAAACAGTAAAGTAATAAGAGAACCATGAAAGTACCATTGAAACCTAGTAAGGAAAACAAACAACAACTAATTAATCATGTCAATCTAAGACAAGTCTCGCAACAAAATTACTCTGAGGTCCTCATCTCATAATCACAAGTCACGAGTCTCAAACCACAAATCATATGCTCATAGCACCGTGTGCCCACATTTATAATTACAATCATGCGGAGAACTCAAGTGCCAATATCTCAATCCTCCCGGCATGATCACAGGCTCACAATCATAATCTTCTCGGAGTGGCCAAAGGCTCACTATCACAATCGGTATGGCATGGTCACAGGCCCAATATCATAATCCGCATGGCATTGTCATAGGCTCAATATCACAATCCACCTGGCATTGTCATAGGCTCAATATCAACATGAAAGCAAATACATGGGCAAGATCAATAAATGTCAAGTTTCATACTCTTGAACTAGTATAAATGGCATGCTATGGTATATGCTTGTGCGAGTGTACTATTACAACCCAAGTCAACAAGTAGTATATAAGACATCGAGTAGCTCATTGAAAGCAACACAACAAGTCACGTAAGGTGCATGACATACCGAAGGAAAATTACACCATCACACCAATATCATCAACATAATGTCCCCAGGCCATCACACATCATCCCTGGAATTGCCACCCTTATCTCTCCGTATTGATAACATCATAACACAATAGCCATCCTTATCGCTCCGCCCGGACATTTAACATAATAGCCACATGTATCACTCTGATAGCCACCCGTATCACTCCGCCCTGACAATATCATTAGCTACTCCTGTCACTCTGCATAACGATAACAGTGAGATGCCACCCTTATGCTCCGCATAACAACAATCAATCCACACAACAAATTCACATGTATTATCATCACAACAACACGACATATCAACTCGTACCACGTTTTCCCATAGGCCACAACCTCTTAACAACAACAATACCAATATCACTAAAACACATAGCCCACGGCTCAAACACGATGTGTACAAAATCTCAATAACAACAAAATTAACGGAAAAAATAACTCAACAATGAACAACACCCCATTAAACAGCAACTTCAAACTAAATTAGGCTAATGAATTTCAGTAACTTCAACCTCAATTAATTTCTTAATAATAAACTAAATAATAAAGGTATTTCCATGAAATGGCACCCTCGAGTTCTAGTGTGTGAAATAAGCTAACAATGAAATAGATTGCATGAACTAGCAACTACATCTAAATGCATGAGAATAATCCGGCAACAAAAGGATATCATGTAACAACAATTTCAATTAAGAATAACTCAACAATAAAGGAAGTCACATGATGATAAAAGAGGTAACAACTTCAAATAAAGTATATAAGAGTGAGCTTGACATGTAATGGATATGACATGTGCTAACAACTTCAAATAAAATATGTGAGAGTAAACATGAAAAATAAAAGACATAACATGTGCCAATAATTTCAACAAATATATTAAAGAAGCCTAAGAATCTAAACCGGTCAATTTCCACATATAAGCCCGAGTACGCACTAACCACCTCGCGTACACGGCTGTCAAAGAATATAATAGCACAGACAACTCAAATCCTAAGGGGTAGTTCTCCCACAAAAATTTAGGCAAGATACTTACCTCAAAGAAACTAAATCAATACTCTAAAATAATCTTCTTGTGTGAAATAACCTTCGAACAGCTCGAATCTAGCCATAACAACTTAAGATCATAAATAAAAACCATAGAAAATAATTACGGATAATAAAGTTTTGTTCTTTAATGAAAAATAAAAAGTCAACCATGTGCCCGCACCTCAGAACCCGATAAAACTCACAAAAATCCGAACGCACATTACGATATGAGTCCAACCATACCAAAATTGTCTAATTCCGACATCAAATCGGTCTTCCAATTTTCATTTTACATTTTTGAATGTTTTTATAAAAATTCCCAATTTCTCCAATTCAAATCACTAATTTAATGATATAAACAAAGATGGAAAAATAAATATAATAAAATCGGGTAAAGAACACTTAACACAATCCAACACGTGAAAATCCCCTCCAAAATCATCCAAAATCGAGCTTTCTAACTCAAAAAGTGATAAAAATATTGTAACCCTCGATATAGAGTACTTATATTCTGCCCAGTGATTTACACATCGTGATTGCAGAACATCACTCGCGATCGCGAAGAAGAAACAACATTTGCCCCCCAAAATCACTACGCGAACGAGATACCAGAGGTGTGAACGCGAAGCACATAAACCCCTAGCGCACGCGATCGCGAAAGGAAGCACGCGAATGCGATGAACAAGAACTTGGCCTTCTCAGCATGGTCGGCCACTATGCGACCGCGGACTCACAATCGTGAACATGTTTAGTCAACAACCATAGGACCGTGATCGTGAACATTACCAAGCGAATGCGAACAAGCCTAATGAACTAATGAGCTTCCATGTTCTAAAACTTCTAAAACACACCCGAAGCCTCCAAGACCCTGTCCGAATATACCAACAAGTCCCATAACACAATACGGACTCGATTGGAACCTCAAATCACATCGAACAACTCCAAAACAACTAATCGTACATTGATTCAAGCCTAATGAACTAATAAGCTTCCAACTTCTAAAACTAATGCTGAACATATCAGACCAATTCTGAATGAGCTCAAATTTTGCCTTCAAGTTCCAAATGACACAACGGAGCTATACCAACTCCAGGAATCATAATCGGAACCCGATATCAACAAAGTCAACTTCCAGTCAAACCTCTCAACCTTCCAAAACTTCAACTTTCCAACTTTCGTCAAAATGCATCAAATCAACTTACGGACATCCAAATCCAAATCCGATGAATACCAATTATGCAACATAAAAGGAAATTTCTAAGTATAACATTATAGTAAAACGAAAAAAAATCCAACGATGAATTCCTCGGGAAAGAAGGATAAAGTAGATGAGAAAAGAGAGGAAAACATAGAAAATTGAATGACGAAAAATAAGGTTGGGAAAGAATAGAGAAGGTGAGAGACAGAGAGAAAGAAAAGGGAATAACTGATATTCCTCATTTTATTACTAATATAAATGAATATTCATTTAATATTAATTTGTATATAATTACATATCTGATTGTAATTAAGTTAAAACTTTAATAGTAAGAGTAAACAAATTCTAAACGTAATATAGATGGATAAAAACTCAATTCTCAGCTACTCATGTCTTCATGATTAACTTAGCCTAATTAATTCGTAACTGCTGGATAATGTTTGGATTGCTGAAAAAAAAGTAAAGAGTAAAAATTGCACGGGGCACCCTATTTGGTCGCCCCTATTTAACCTATACCCACTTTTTTAGAAATTTTAACTTGTACCTACTTTTTAAATAACTTCAGCCCCATTTCTCCTCCTCCCTCTCCTCCTTCGTTTTCTTCTTCTTCTTCTTCATCTTCTTCTTCTGTTGGTGCTGCTATGAAATTTTAGTTCATGGGATGATTGCCATAAATATAATTATCAGATTATTTAAAAATAAATTATAAATAATTACGTAAGTTAGTAGACAAAAACTTCAGCTCTAGAGCTGAATTTCGTCAGTTACAAAACAAAAACTTCAGCTCTACAGCTGAAGTTCGCCAGTTACAAAATAAAAACGTCAGCTCTAGAGCTGAAGTTCGCCAGTTACAAAAACAAAAACTTCAGCGCCAGTTACAAAAACAAAAACTTCAGCAATTACAAACAAAAACTTCATCAAATAGAGAACAAAACTTCAGCTACTATGCTTAAGTTCATCAATTACAAATAAAAACTTCAGCACACTTGCTACTCCAGGCCCGTCTACTAGAATGCTGAAGTTTTGCGTAATTGCCTTTGCTACTTCAGCCCCGTATTCTGAAGTTATGCGAAAAAGCGGGTACACTTACAATTTTTTTTGCAAAGCGGACACAAGTTAAAACGTAATACAAACAACGGGTATAAATACAAATGCCCCGAGTAAAGATGGCATTTGGGACGACTTTAAATTATCATTAATAATGCGACGATCCAACAAGTTTGAATATGGTTTTGTAGGGACGAGAACTTTTTGTCCTGAAAGGTCCAGGTCCAAGTCGATAACTAATGGCAAATTCAAGAGTTACTCTCGGGAACCAGGGGGCAAATTAAAGATACCAAAAAAATTGCAGAAGTATAATAAAGTCGGCCGTAAGCGAAAATAAAAATTAGCAACACTTGTTCAACTTAAAATTATGTTATACTGTAAGCGAAAATAAAAATTCAAGACCCTTCACTTTTAGGGTTATTTGTGTACTTCACTTTGCTTTAGGGGTGTGCATTCAATTTTGACCCTTATCGATAATTACTTATCGATTATCGATTTGTACATATGCTTATCGTTATTGTTTCAATAAGGTTTCGATTTTTTCGATTTCGGTTTATCGATTTTTGGGGCTTATCGATTCGGTTATCGATTACACCAATAAGAAATTTGCGGGATTCTACCAATAAGAAAATTTGCTAACTCTAAGTGATGTTGTCATGTTTAGTACCCTTACTTAATATATGTATACTATGTGTAAAACATGTATAAATAGTGGATAGCTAATAGAGATAGACGACTAATCATTACTGTATCATACCAAATGATACTACAATTAATTAATTTAATTCAGATAGACTAATTATTCTTCAGATCCTTACCTAACTGATCAAAAGATCTTCTACCAAATTACAATCAACTTACTGAGAGAACCCATTTGGAGATAGAGAATTACCAGATCTGTGGAAGAAACCGAGAAAGGAGGAATTTTGAGTGAAGAAAATTTGAGGCTTCAGCAGTTCAGCTCTAAAGGGGCAGGAGGGTAGGGCCGTAGGGGAAAATCTTGAGGCAGAAGCGGCGTGAAGTCATGAAGAGGAAAGGAAATAATAGGGTAGGGGAAATTAGAAAATAATAAGGGTAGAGGAAAATGAAAATAATGAGTTAGGGTAAAGGAAACCACGGCCAAAAAAATAAAATTTCTTATCGATAAGCGAAGTGGACAAAATCGAAATCGATAACTCGATAAGAAAATAACTACTACGTAGTACAATTTATATCTCGGCTTGGGGAGTGACAACTGCGGTTACTACACATCTCTGACGCCTGTACCAAACAGCTAAGGATGCTAAACCCAAAATTAAAAATATAATTGCTAAGTAGAACTTAGACGTAGAGCTGATTCTGTCGTGAATCAAAGATCTATCATAGTTAGAATTTGGAAGAAAAGGTAGAAAAGGAGGTGAAAATGGTACGTAATTTCCCCTGTATTCTAAAATGGCGGTAGTAGTTGTTGTATTATCATATGTCTGCCAGATAAGGCCATTGACATATTCTCTGGCAGCCATGTAATAATGATCTGGCTGTTGGTTCGCCTCCAAGATGCAGTCGAGTGATTCTTGTACACTTAACTCGACATAGTCACTTCTAAATGGATTTTTTATTGGGCGCCCGTTCATTGCAACTACTGTTAGATTGTGCATCGCGATCCCAAAGACGAGAGTTTTGCCCACTGCTGCGTTCACAATCCTGAGGAGATACGTCTTTCCTGTCTCCACTGCTATCTTGAAAGTTCCTATGTCCACCATATAAGGGAAACATAAGTTAATTTAGCTTTAATGCAAAGAATTATACGACGAATTAGCAGTTGGGTTCCTACCATTATTAGAGCAACGGTAAAAATCTCCAGGCTGACCGTCTATAGTGAAAGCATCAGAATGCATGATATTGCTGCCTAATGCAATATATTCAAGTACAACTTCCTTGAGATCCTTCTTCCACCATTCACCTATGTTAATCAAACAAATAAATCAAATTTGAGAGAAACTAAACCATTTTCTGGGAAATGCATGTACGTACCTAAAATGATGGGAATATCAGCATGAGGGTTGGGAAAAGGATAAGAAATTCCAGGCATGGGATATACAACAATTGCACCATGAACTGTGGCGCTTTGCCAGATATTCATGGCATGCCACCATAGCGTCCCTTCGTCGTTATGGTCAGATATTGTGATGTTTAGGCGTACTTTAGTCCCTGGTTGGATTAACCATATTAATTGTCTTTCATGCGGCCTCCTCAAGTATCTTCCCTCGCGCCTGCAACTTCATATTAAGTTGGAACAACAGCAGATGAAACTTTGAGTCAGAAGATCTATACTATATATATTAATCTGTATGAGTATTATAATGTGCTAAGACAAACAAACAAAAAAAATAGTAAGACAGATATAATTAGAACAAGTGTGATATTATATAGTACCAGAAGATCGTAAGGTTGTCGTTTCCTTTGTTTTCGAAATCCAAAACCAGCATTTCTCCTGCGTGAACATATACCGTGGGTGCCGGAAATTTTCCATTCACGGTTAGAATATTCTTTGTTTCGCAGAGCCTCGTGAAAGAAGCTTCCTCAATCTGCCAATCAAGTGACATGCCATGCATGCAAGAGTCATTTAGTTAGTAGTACTACACAACAACAGAAAAGAATTTTAAGAAAAAGATGCATGGCGATCATTGTACTTACAACGAAATATGAAATTTGAGCTGAAGCTAACTGATGAAGAATGCCGGCGGTCACAAGACTCATAACCATGAATATACTATAGTACTGGCCGTTCCTAAATACAGTTCCCATCTTTTTTGTAATGATTAATTTGCTACCTTTTTTGATGCTTTCTAACTGAATATACAAAATGTGGCACAAGGGAAAAGGACGATTCAAAAAGATAGACTGGTCGATGAGGAAATTTTTTTGAAATCACAAATACAGACGAGAGCCCATTTCTCTTGGTGAATTTTAAGTTGTGTCAAATTTAATGAATCGAGGAGAAGGTATCTCTGATAAAATCTGGTATCAAACTGTTAATCTCAGTGAATATATAAAAGCTGAAGAAATAAAAACAAAGAAAATGTGATCCCTGTATATATATATATTTAGACTAATTAATTAAGACACAAGAATTAGTTACATAGATTTTCCTTGTTATAACCTTACGTATCCCATCGATCTGCTGCAAAAAGGATTCCGGGAAATCATCCTAATCTGGATATATATCTAGAACGGCAATGAAGTTCTGAAAATGTCACTTTCAACGCTAACAAAAATTTATAGAAAAATACAACAATCCAATGCGATTGATTTCACATTGGACTATTGGAGTAATAGCTGCTATATTAACCATAAAAAGAAGAGAAACCTGTAAGAATCACAGTAAGAAATTCCCCATTCAAAAGACATTATCAGAATCGCATTGACTTCCACCTATAAGGAGGTAAAAGAGAACTAGATAATTATGGCAGTAAAACGCCAAAAAACGAGGAACGGTTATGGCGGCGGTGGCCATGGTTTCTTAGGTAGTATTTGATGTCCCGAAAAAGATTTTAGACAATCCGGATCCCGGGGTCCGGGCTCACGCGGAAGGCGTGGGCTATAGCACACCAAAATACAGGAATCGTGCAGAATTCCAGTTTTATGGCCGTAAAATGCCAAAAGACGAGGAACGGCCATGGCGGGGAGGTGACTATGGTTCCTTAGGTAGTATTTGATGTAAAGGTAAAATACTAGGCGATTCGGGTCCGGTGGCCCGGGCCCACGGCAGAAGGCGTGGGCTATATAGCACACGAAAATATGGGAATCGGGCGGAATTTCAATTTTATGGCTGTAAAACGCCAAAAGACGAGGAACGACCATAGCGGGAAGGTGACTATGGTTCCTTAGGTAGTATTTGATATCCCGGGAAAGTTTTAGGCGATCTGGGTTCGAGGGCCCGGGCCCACGACGGAAGGCGTGGGCGATAGCACACGAAAATATGGGAAACGGACGAAATTCTAGTTTTATGGCCGTAAAATGGCAAAAGACGAGGAACGGCTATGGCGAAGCGGTGACTATGGTTCCTTAGGTAGTATTTGATGTCCCGGGAAAATTTTAAGCCATCTGGGTCCGGGGGACGGGGGTCGGGGCCCACGGCGGAAGGCGTGGGCTATAGCACACGAAATATGGGAATCAGGCGGAATTCCACTTTCATGGGCGTAAAACGCCAAAAGACGAGGAACAACCATGGTGGGGCAGTTAATATGGTTACTTAGGTCGTATTTGATGTCCCGTGAATATTTTAGGTGACCCGGGTCCGGGGGTCTGGGCCCACGGCAGAAGCGGTAGCTATAGCACACGAAAAAATTGGAATCGGGCGAAATTCCAATTTTATGGCCGTAAAACACCAAAAGATGAGAAACGGCCATGCTGGGGTGGTGACTATGGTTTCTTAGGTAGTCTTTGATGTCAAGGGAAAATTTTAGGGGGCCCGGGACCACGGCGGAAGGCGTGGGCTAAAGCACAGGAAAGTATTGGAATCAGGCGGAATTCCTGTTTTATGGCCGTAAAATGCCAAAAGACGAGGAACGGCTATGGCGGGGCTTTGACTATGGTTCTTTAGGTAATATTTGATGTCAAGGGAAAATTTTAGGTGATCTGGGTCCAGGGGCCTAGGCCCACGGCGGAAGGCGTGGACTATAATGCACGAAAATATAGGAATCGGGAGGAATTCCAGTTTTATGGATGTAACATGCCAAAAGATGAGGAACGGACATGGTGGGGCGGTGACTATGGTTACTTAGGTAGTATTTTATCTCCCAGGTGAATTTTAGGCGATCCGGGTCCGGGGGCCCGGGCCCACGGTAGAAGGCATGGGCAATAGCACACAAAATATGTGAATTGAACGGAATTCTAGTTTTATGGCCGTAAAATTCCAAAAGACGAGGAACGACCATGGAGGGGCGGTGACTATGGTTCCTTAGATAGTCTTTGATGTCAAGGGAAAATTTTAGGCAACCCGGGTCTAGGGGCCCGGGCTCGCGACGGAAGAGGTGGGCTATAGCACAAGAAAATATGGGAATCAGGCGAAATTCCAGTTTTATGATCGTAAAATTCCAAAAGACGAGGAACGGATATGGCGGGGAGGTGACTATGGTTCCTTAGATAGTATTTAATGTCAAGGGAAAATTTTAGGTGACCCGGGTTCGGGGGAAGGCGTGGGCTGCGCACGAAAATATGGGAATCGGGCGGAATTCAAGTTTTAAAACGCCAAAAGACGAGGAACGGCCATGGAGGAGCAGTGAATATGATTCCTTAGGTAGTATTTCATGTCCCGCGAAAATGTTAGGCGATCCAGGTCTGAGGGCCGGGCCCACGACGGAAGGCGTGGGCTATAGCACATCAAAATATGGGAATCGGAGGAAATTCTAGTTTTATGGCCATAAACGCCAAAAGACTAGGAACGGGCATGGAGGGGCGGTGAAAATGATGACTTAGGTAGTTTTTGATGTCCCAAGAATATTTTAGGCGATCCGGGCTTGGGGGTCCGGGCCTACGGTAGAAGGCGTAGGCTATAGCACACGAAAATATGGGAAAATCGGGCGGAATTCCAGTTTTATGGCCGTAAAATGCCAAACGATGAGGAACGGCCATGGTGGGGTGGTGATTATGGTTCTTTAGGTTGTATTTGATGTCCCTGGAAATGTATAGGAATTCCGGGGCTCGGGAGACCGAGCCCACAACGGAAGGCGTGGGCTATAGCACACGAAAATATGGGAATCAGGGCGGATTCTAGTTTTATGGCGGTAAAATGCCAAACGACGAGGAACAACCATGGCGGGACGGTGACTATGGTTCCTAGGTATTGTTTGATGTCCTGGGAAAATTTTAGGTGACTCGGGTTCGGGGGACCGGGCCCATGGCGGAAGGTGTGGGCTATAGCACACGGAAATATGGGAATTGGGCAGAATTCCAGTTTTATTATC
The DNA here is from genome assembly GCA_005239535.1 of Nicotiana rustica. Classification (NCBI taxonomy): domain Eukaryota; kingdom Viridiplantae; phylum Streptophyta; class Magnoliopsida; order Solanales; family Solanaceae; genus Nicotiana; species Nicotiana rustica. Next base: position 27,048 of record ML522179.1, on the reverse strand, counting down.
GTAAAATGGAAAAAGACGAGGAACGGTCATGGAGGGGCGGTGAATACGGTTCCTTATCTAGTATTTGATCTCCCGAGAAAATTTTAGGCGATCCGAGTCCTCGTGGCCCGGGTCCACGGTGGAAGGCGTGGGCTATAGCACACGAAAATATGGGAATCGGGTGGATTTCCAAATATTTGACTGTAAAACGCCAAAAGACGAGGAACGACCATAAAGAGGTGGTTACTATGGTTCCTTAGGTACTATTTGATGTCCCAGGAATATTTTAGGCGATCCGAGCCAGGGGTCTTGGGACCACGGCGGAAGGCGTGGGCTGTAGCACACGAGAATATGGGAATCAGTCAGAATTCCAGTTTTATGGTCGTAAAACAACAAAAGACGAGGAACGTCCATGGCAGGGTGGTTTACATGGTTACTTAGGTAGTATTTGATGTCCCGAGAAACTTTTAGGTGATCCTGGTCCAGGGGCCCGGGCCCACAGCGAAAGGCGTGGGTTATAGCACACGAAAATATGGGAATCGGACGGAATTCCAGTTTTATGGCCGTAAAATGCCAAAAGACGAGGAAAGACCATGGAGGGGAGGTGACTATGGTTCTTTAGATCGTATTTGATATCCCGAGAAAGTTTTAGGCGATCCGGGTCCGGGGGCCCAGTCCCACGGCAGAAGGCGTGGGCTATAGCACACGCAAATATGTGAATCGGGCGAAATTCCAGTTTTATGGCTGTAAAAAGACAAAAGACGAGGAACGACCATGGTGGGGCAGTGAATATGTTCCTTAGGTAGTATTTGATGTCCCAAGAAAATTTTAGGAGATCCGGGTCTGGGGTTCTGAGCCCACGGCGGAAGATGTAGGCTATAGCACACGAAATATTGGAATCGGACGAAATTCCAGTTTCATGGGCGTAAAACGCCAAAAGATGAGGAACAACCATGGTGGGGCAGTGACTATGGTTCCTTAGGTCGTATTTGATGTCCCCGGAATATTTTAGGCGATCCGGGTCCCCGGGCCACGGCGGAAGGGGTAGGCTATAGCACACGAAAAAATTGGAATCGAGTGGAATTCCAGTTTTATTGCCGTAAAACGCCAAATGATGAGGAACGACTATGGTGGGGTGGTGATTATGGTTTCTTAGGTAGTATTTGATCCCCCGATAGAATTTTAGGTGATCCAGGTCCGGGGGCTCGGGCCCACGGCGGAAGGAGTGGGCTATAACACATGAAAATATGGGAATCAGGCGGAATTCCTATTTTATTGACGTAAAATGCCAAAAAACGAGGAACGGCTATGTCGGGTCAGTGACTATGGTTCCTTAGTTAGTATTTGATGTCAAGGGAAAATTTTAGGCGAACCGGGTCCGGGGGCTCGGGCGCACGACGGAAGGCGTGGGTGCACATGAAAATATGGGAATCGGGCGGAATTCAAGTTTTACGGATGTAAAACGCCAAAAGACGAGGAATGGCCATGGAGGAGCGGTGAATAAGATTTCTTATGTAGTATTTGATGTCCCGGGAAAACTTTAGACGATCCGGGTCCGGGGCCCACGGCGAAAGGCGTGAGCTATAGCACATCAAAATATTGGAATTGGGCGGAATTCTAGTTTTACGCCAACAAACACCAAAAGACGAGGAACGGCTATGGCGGGGAGGTGACAATGATGCCTTAGGTAGTATTTGATGTCCCAAGAAAATTTTAGGTGATCCGGGCTTAGGGGTCTGGGCCCACGGCGGAAGGCGTAGGCTATAGCACACGAAAATATGGGAATCGGGCGGAATTCAAGTTTTATGGACGTAAAACACCAAAAGATGCGGAACGGCCATGGAGGAGCAGTGAATATGATTCCTTAGGTAGTATTTGATGTCCCGGAAAAAATTTAGGCTATCCGGGTCTGGGGGCAGGGGCCCACGACGGAAGGCATGGGCTATAGCACATCAAAATATGGGAATGGGGCGGAATTCTAGTTTTATGACCACAAACGCCAAAAGACAAGGAACGACCATGGAAGGGAGGTGACAATGATGTCTTAGGTATTATTTGACGTCCCAAGAATATTTTAGGCGATCCGGGCTTTGGAGCCCTGGTCCACGGCGGAAGGCATAGGCTATAGCACACGAAAATATGGGAATCAGGCGAAATTCCAGTTTTATGACCGTAAAATGCCAAAAGACGAGAAACGGCCATAGAGGGGCGGTGACTATGGTTCCTTAGGTATTTTTTTGATGTCCTGGAAAAATTTTAGGCGACCCGGATTCGGGGGACCGGACCCACGACGGAAGGTGTGGGCTATAGCACACGAAAATATAGGAATCGAGCGGAATTCCAGTTTTATTGCCGTAAAACGGAAAGAGACGAGGAAGGTCCATGGAGGGGCAGTGAATATGGTTCCTTAGGTATTCTTTGATGTCAAGGGAAAATTTTTGGCGACCCGGGTCTAGGGGCCCGGGACCACGGCGGAAGGCGTTGGCTATAGCATACGAAAATATGGGAATCGGGCGGATTTCCAAATATTTGGCCGTAAAACGCCAAAAGAAGAGGAAAGAACATGGAGAGGTGGTTACTATGGTTCTTTAGGTAGTATTTGATGTCCCAGGAATATTTTAGGCTATCCGGGCCAGGGTCCTGGGCCCACGGCGGAAGGCGTGGGCTGTAGCACACCAAAAATATGGGAATCTGTCAGAATTCTAGTTTTATGGTCGTAAAACAACAAAAGACGAGGAACATCCATAGAGGGGGTGGTGTCCATGGTTACTTAGGTAGTATATGATGTCCGGAAAAACTTTTAAGCGATCCAGGTCCAGGCGCCCGGGCCCACAGCGCAAGGCGTGGGCTATAGCACACAAAATATGGGAATCGAGCAGAGTTCCAGTTTTATGGCCGTAAAATGCCAAAAAATGAGGAACGACCATGGCGGGGAAGTGACTATGGTTCCTTAGGTCATATATTATATCCCGGAAATGTATTAGGCGATCCGGGTCCGGGGGCTCGGGCCCACGGTGGAAGGCGTGGGCTATAGCACACACAAATATGTGAATCGGGCGGAATTCCAGTTTTATGGCCGTAAAAAGACAAAAGACGAGGAACATCCATGGCGGGGTGGTGACTATGTTCCTTAGGTAGTATTTGATGTCCCAAGAAAATTTTAGGAGATCCAGGTCTGGGGTTTCGAGCCCACGGCGGAAGGTGTAGGTATAGCACACGAAAATATTGGAATCGGGTGGAATACTAGTTTCATGGGCGTAAAACGCCAAAAGACGAGGAACACCCATGGTGGGGCGGTGAATATGTTTCCTTAGGTCGTATTTGATGTCCCATGAATATTTTAGGCGATCCGGGTCCGGGTGTCCGGGCCCACGGCGGAAGGGGTAGGTTATAGCACACGAAAAAATTGGAATCGGGTGTAATTTCAGTTTTATGACCGTAAAATTCCAAAAGACGAGGAACGGCCATGCTGGGGTGGTGATTATGGTTTCTTAGGTAGTATTTGATCTTCTGAGAGAATTTTAGGCGATCCGGGTCCAGGTGACCGGGCCCACAGCGGAATGTGCCATAACACACGAAAATATGGGAATCGGGCGGAATTTAAGTTTTATGGCTGTAAAATGCCAAAAGACGAGGAACAGTGATCGCAGAGATGTGTCTATGGTTCCTTAGGTAGTCTTTGATGTCAAGGGAAAATTTTAGGCGACCCGGGTCCGGTGGCCTGGGCCCACGGCGGAAGGCGTGGGCTATAGCACACGAAAATATGGGAACCAAACAGAATTCCAGTTTTATGGCCGTAAAACGCCGAAAGATGAGGAATGACTATGGCGGGGCGGTGACTATGGTTCTTTAGGTAGTATTTGATGTCAAGGGAAAATATTAGGTGCCTCGAGTCTGGGGGCCTTGGCCCACGGCGGAAGGCGTGGACTAGAGTACACGAAAATATGGGAATCGGGCAGAATTCCAGTTTTATGGCCGTAAAACGCCAAAAGACGAGGAACGACCATGGTGGGGCGGTGACTATGGTTCCTTAGGTAGTATTTGATCTCCCGAGATAATTTTGGGCGATTCGGGATCGACTTAAATTTCTCGGTTCACCTAAAATTTATCCGGGACATCAAATACAGCATAAGGAACCATGGTCACTGCTCCACCATGTACGTTCCTTTCCATTTGACGTTTTATGGCCATAAAACTGGAACTCCGCCCGATTCCCACATTTTCGTGTGCTATAGCCCATGCCTTCCACCGTGGGCCCGGGCCCCTGGACCCGGATTGCCTAAAATTTATCAAGGACACCAAATACTACCTAATGAACCATAGTCACCACTCCGTCATGGCCGTTCCTCGCCGTTTGGCGTTTTACGGCCAAGAAATTAGAATTCTGCGTGAGTCTCAGATTGTCGTTTGTTATAGCCTACGCCTTCCGCCATGGGCTGGGGCCCCTGGACCCGGATCGCCTAAATTTTTTCCGAAACATCAAATACTACCTAAGGAACCATGGTCACTGCCCCATCATGGCTGTTCCTCTTCTTTTGGCGTCTTACAGACATAAAACCGGAATTCTGCCTGATTCCCATATATTCGTGTGCTATATATAGCCTACGCCTTCCGTCGTCATCCTATCCCTTCGGACTCGGATCACCTAAAATTTTTCCGGGACATAAAATACAACCTAAGGAACCATGGTCACTGCCATGCCATGGCCTTTCCTCTTCTTTTGGCGTTTTACGGCCATAAAACTGGAACTCCGCCCGATTCCCATATTTTCGTGTGCTTTAGCCCACGCCTTCCGCCGTGGGCCCGGGTCCCCGGACCCGGATCGTCTAAAAAATTTTGGCACATCAATACTACCTTAGAAACCATATTCACTGCCCCGCCATGGCCCTTCCTAGCCGTTTGGCATTTTATGGCCATAATACTAGAATTCCGCCCTTAGTCTCATATTTTCGTGTGCTAAGCTTACGCCTTCCGCCGTGGGCCAGGGCCCCCAAACCCGGATCGCCTAAAATTTTTTCAGGACATCAAATATTACCTAAGGACCATATTCACTATGCCGTCATGGTCGTTCCTCTTCTTTTGGACTTTTACGACCATAAAACTAAAACTCCGCCTGATTCCCAAATTTTCGTGTGCTATAACACACGCCTTCCGTCGTGGGCCCGAGCCCCAGACCCGGATCGCCTAAAACTTTTCCGGGACATCAAATACTAACTAAGGAACCATATTCACCGCCCGTCCATGGTTGTTCCTTGCTGTTTGACGTTTTACGGCCATAAAACTAGAATTCCGCCCGATTCCCATATTTTCCTGTGTTATAGCTCACGCCTTCCGCCGTGCGCCCGACCCCACGAAAACGCGATTCACCTAAAATTTATCTGGGACATTAAATACTACATAAGGAACCATGGTCACTGCTCCACCTTGGAATTTCCCCGCCGTTTGGCATTTTACGACCATAAAACTAGAATTCCATCTGATTCCCATATTTTGGTATACTAGCCCACGCCTTCCGCCGTGGGCCCGAGCCCCTGACCCGGATCACCTAATATTTATCCTGGACATAAAATACTACCTACGGACCCATATTTATCACCCCCTCCATGGCCGTTCTTTGCCGTTTGGAGTTTTACGGCCATAAAAGTGGAATTCCGCATGATTCCCACTTTTTTGTGTGTTATAGCCCACGCCTTCCACCGTGGGACCAGGCCCCGGACCCGAATCGCCTAAAATTTTTCTAGGACATCAAATACTACCTAAGGAACCATAGTCACATCCCCTCCATGGACGTTCCTCTTCTTTTGGCATTTTACGGCCATAAACTGGAATTTCGCCCGATTCCCATATTTTTGTGTGATATAGCCCATGCCTTCTGCCGTGGGCCCGGGCCTCCGAACCCGGATAGCCTAAAATTTTTCTAATACATCAAATACTACCTAAGGAACCATAGTCACCGCCCTTTCACGGACATTACTCTTCTTTTGGCATTTTACGGCCATAAAACTGGATTTCCGCCCGGTTCCCATATTTTTGTGTGTGATAGCCCACGCCTTCCGCGGTAGGCCGGGGCCCCTGGACCCGTTTCGCCTAAAATTTATTTGGGACATCAAATACTAGATAAGGAACCATGGTCACTGCTCCGCCATGGACTTTCCCCGTCATTTGGCATTTTACGGCCATAAAACTGGATTTTCGCCTGATTCCCATATTTTGGTATGCTACAGCCCACGCCTTCCGACGTGTGCCTTGGCCCCCGGACCCCGATCACCTAAAAAATTTTCGGGAAATCAAATACCACCTAAGGAACCATATCCACCTTCCCTCCATGTCCTTTCCTCTTCTTTTGGCGTTTTACGGCCATAAAACTGGAATTCTGCTCGATTCTCATATTTTCGTGTGCTATAACCCACACCTTCCGCCGTGGGCCCGGATCCTAGGACCTGTTTCGCCTAAATTTATCTGCGACATTAAATACTTTATAAGGAACCATGTTCACTGCTACGCCATGGACGTTCCTCACCGTTTGGAATTTTACGGCCATAAAACTGGAATTCTGCCTGATTCCCACATTTTCGTGTGCTATAGCCCACGCCTTCCACCGTGGGCCCGAACCCCCGGATCTTGGACATCAAATATTGCCTAAGGATTCATAGTCACCGCCCCTCCATAGCCGTTCATCGCTGTTTGGCATATTACGGCAAGAAAACTAGAATTCCGCCCGAGTCTCATATTTTCGTGTGCTATAGCCCACGCCTTCCGTCGTGGGCCCGGGCTCCCGGACCCGGATCGCCTAAAATTTTTCCAGGACATAAAATACTACCTAAGAACCATATTTACAGTCGTTCCTTGCTGTTTGTGTTTTACGGCCATAAAATTGGAATTCCACCCGATTCCCATATTTTCATGTGCTATATAGCCCACGCCTTCCGTCGTGGGCCCGGACCCGAACCCGGATCGTCTAAAATTTTTCTGAGACATCAAATACTACCTAAGAAACCATAGTCACTGCGCCGCTATGGACGTTCCTTTCCGTTTGGGATTTTACGGCCATAAAACTTGAATTCTGCCCGATTCCCACATTTTCGTGTGCTATAGCCCATGCCTTCCGCCGTGGGCTCGAGCCCCCAGATCTGAATCGCCTAAAATTTATCCGGGACATCAAATACTACCTAAGGAACCATAGTCACCGCCCCTCCATGGCTGTTCATCTCCGTTTGGCATTTTACGGCCAGAAAACTAGAATTCTGCCTTAGTCTCAAATATTTCGTGCGGTACAGCCCACGCCTTCCGCCGTATGCCTAGGCCCCCGGACCCGAATCGCTTAAAATTTTTCCAGGACATAAAATACTACCTAAGGAACCATATTTACAGTCGTTCCTCGCTGTTTGGTGTTTTACGGCCATAAAATTAGAATTCCACCTGATTCCCATATTTTCTTGTGCTATAGCCCGCGCCTTCCGTCGTGGGCCCGGACCCAGACACAGATCGCCTAAAATTTTTCTGGGATATCAAATATTACCTAAGGAATCATCGTCATGGCCCCTCCATGGCCGTTCCTCTTCTTTTGGCGTTTTACGGCCATAAAACTGGAATTCCATCTGATTCCCATATTTTCGTGTGCTATCGCCCACCCCTTCCGTCATGGGTCCGGCCCCTCAGACCCGGATCTCCTAAAATTTTTTCGGGAAATCAAATACTGCCTATGTAACCGTGGTTACTGCCCCTCCATGGCCGTTCCTCTTCTTTTGTCATTTTACGGCCATAAAACTGGAACTCCACCTGATTCTCATATTTTCGTGTGCTTTAGCCCACACCTTCCGCCGTGGGCCCGGACCCGGATCACCTAATATTTTTCTGGGACATAAAATACTACCTAAGGAACCATATTTTCTGTCGTTTCTCGCTATTTGGTTATTTACGGCCATAAAATTGGAATTCCACCCGATTCTCATATTTTCGTATGTTATAGCCCATGCCTTCCGTCGTGGGCCTGGACCTGGACTCGGACCCGGATTGCCTAAAATTTTTCCGGGACATCAAATATTACCTAAGGAACCATGGTCACAGCCACGCCATGTCCGTTCCTCTTCTTTTATCATTTTTTACGACCATAAAACTGGAATTACGCCCTATTCCCATATTTTCGTGTGCTATAGCCCACGCCTTCTGTCGTGGGTCCGGACCCGGACCCGAATCGCCTAAAAATTTTCCGGGACATCAAATATTACCTAAGGAACCATGGCCAGGGCCTCTCCATAGACGTTCCTCTTCTTTTGGCGTTTTACAGCCATAAAACTGAAATTCCACTCGATTCCTATATTTTTGTGTGCTATAGCCCACGCCTTCCGTCGTGGGCCAGGGCCCCCGGAACCGGATCACCTAAAACATTTCCGTAACATCAAATACTACCTAAGGAACCATGGTCACGTCCTTTCCATGGCCGTTCCTCATAATTTGGCGTTTCACGACCATAAAACTGGAACTCCGCCCGATTCCCATATTTTCGTGTGCTATAGCCCACGCCTTCCACCGTGGGACCAAAGTCGAATCGCCTAGAACTTTTTCGGGACATAAAATACAACCTAAGGAACCATATTCACTACTCCTCCATGGACGTTCCTTTCCGTTTGGCATTTTATGGCCATAAAACTGGAATTCCAACTGATTCCCACATTTTCGTGTGCTATAGCCCATGCCTTCCGCCGTGCGCCCGAGCTCCCGGATACGGATCGCCTAAAATTTATCCGGGACATAAAATACTACCTAAGGAAACATAGTCACCACCCCTCCATGGCCGTTCATCTCCGTTTGGCAGTTTATGGCCAGAAAACTAGAATTCCGCCTGATTCTCATATTTTCGTGTACTATAGCCCACACCTTCCGCCATGGGCCAGGGTCCCCGGACCCAGATCGCCTAAGGTACCATATTCATCATCCCATCATGGGCGTTCTTCTTCTTTGGAATTTTACGGCCATAAAACTAGAATTCCGCACGATTCCCATATTTTCGTGTGCTATAGACCACGCCTTTCGCTGTGGACCTAGGCCCCCAGACTCTGATCTCCTATAATTTTTTCGGGACATCAAATACTACTTAAGGAACCATAGCCACCGCCCCGCCATGTCTTTTCCTCTTCTTTTGGCGTTTTACATCCATAAAACTGGAATTCCATCTAATTCTCATATTTTCATGTGATATAGCCCACGCCTACCATCATGGGCCCGGCCCCTCGGACCCAGATCGCCTAAAAATTTTCCGGGACATCAAATACTAACTAAGGAACCGTGGTCACTGCCCCTCCATGGCTTTTTCTCTTCTTTTGGCGTTTTACGGCCATAAAACTGGAACTCCACCCGATTATCATATTTTCGTGTGCTATAGCCCACGCCTTCCGTCGTGGACCCGTGCCCCCGGACCCGGACCGCCTTAAATTTTTCTAGGACATAAAATACTACCCAAGAAACCATATTTACAGCCGTTCCTCGCTATTTGGCGTATTACGGCCATAAAATTGGAATTCAACCCGATTCCCATATTTTCGTGTGTTATAGCCCACGCCTTCCATCGTAGGCCCGAACCCGAACACCGATCGCCTAAAATTTTTCTGAGATATAGAATATTACCAAAGGAACCATGGTCATGGCCCCGCAATGGTCGTTCCTCTTCTTTTGGCGTTTTAAGGCCATAAAATTGGAATTCTACCCGATTCCCATATTTTCGTGTGCTATAGCCCACGCCTTCCGTCATGGGCCCGGCCCCTCGGACCCGGAATGCCTAAAAATCTTCCAGGACATCAAATACTACCTATGGAACCATGTTCACTGCCCCTCCATGGTCGTTCCTCTTCTTTTGGCGTTTTACCGCCATAAAACTGGAACTCCACCCGATTCCCATATTTTCGTGTGCTTTAGGGGCCTTCCGCCGTGGGCCCAGGCCCCCGGACCCGGATTGCCTAAATTTTTTTTGGGATATTAAATACTACCTAAGAAACCATATTTACATTTGTTCCTCACTGTATGGCGTTTTACGGTCATAAAATTGGAATTTCACCTGATTCCCATATTTTCGTGTGCTATAGCCTACGCCTTCCGTTGTGGGTCCCGGACCCGGATCGCCTAAAAATTTTCCGGGACATCAAATATTAGAAAAGGAACCATGGTCATGGCCACGCCATGGACTTTACTCTTCTTTTGGCGTTTTACGGCCATAAAACTAGAATTCCACCTGATTCCCATATTTTCGTGTGCTATAGCCCACGCCTTCCGTCATGGGCCCAGCCCCTCGGACCCGGATAGCCTAAAAATTTTCTGGAACATCAAATACTACCTATGGAACCATGGTCACTTCCCCGCCATGTCCGTTCCTATTCTTTTGGCATTTTACGGCCATAAAATTGGAACTCCACCTGATTCCCATATTTTCGTGTGCTTTAGTCCTTCCGCCGTGGGCCCGGACCCCGAACCCGGATAGCCTAAAATTTTTCTGGGACATAAAATACTACCTAAGGAACCATATTTTCGGTCGTTCCTCTCTGTTTGGTTATTTACGGCCATAAAATTGGAATTCCACCCGATTCTCATATTTTCGTATGCTATAGCCCATGCCTTCCGTTGTGGGCCCGGACCCAGACCAGGATTGCCTTAAAGTTTTTCCAGGACATCAAATATTACCTAAGGAACCATGGTCACAGCTCGGCTTCGGATTCGAATTCGTATTTGGTCATATGATCGATTGATTGATTAATTTTGTGGACCAAATTTTATTTATAGTAAACATTAACAGAAATGATATTAAATATCCATTTTAATTAAAAAAATATTAATATTTAAATCCAATAGTATTTCCAACCGTTTTCAATTTTTCCGTTTTCTAATTTTGTAACAGAAAATTAACCACCCTCTTCAATTCCCAAGATGTAGTAAACGTCAAAGAATGTCTACTTTATTTGGACCAGATTTTGTGACTTCCTTTTTGGAGAATGAGCCTCAAACATTTAAGGAAGCTATGTCTTTTTCGGAATCATTATTTTGGAAAGAGGCAGTCAATAGTGAAATAGAATCCATATGGAAAAACCATACATGGGAATTGGTTGATCTTCCTCCTGGAAATAAACCGTTGGATTCTAAATAGATCTTTAAGAGGAAAATGAAAGATGATGGCACTATTGACAAATATAAGGCAAGATTTGTGGCCAAAGGGTATAAAAAACGAGAAGGTCTTGACTATTTTGATACATACTGTCCAGTTACAAGGAGAATTTGTAAGGCCAGTTCTCTACGCACTTATGAAACCAGGCGGTGTTCATGGATGAAATTATACAACAATAAGAACCAAAGACGGTTAAGGGTTGGTTATGTGACTTATGGTTGTCTAGGTATACACCAAAATTGNAGGCGGTGTTCATGGCTGAAACGAACACAACAATGAGAACCAAAGACGGTTAAGGATTGGTTGTGTGACTTGTGGTTGTCTAGGTATACACTAAAGTTCGACGGTTCAAAGATATAAAATCTACCGATTGACCGAGTATATCCGACATAAGTTCACTACGGAAAGTTCAAAAGAAAACCAACTTATCCAGATGCAATTAATCCTTGCTTGCGAATCACACAGTTTTTCATGCATATTTCTGTGATATAGCCATTCCCCATTCATGTGGAGGATTGTTGGGCTATTAAGCTTAATGTAGCTTAAAAGAGGTGAATGAGAAATGGAGGAAAAATTAAATATTTGAGTTTCATTTGAGATTTCCTCCTTGACAAAGGGACATTGTCCCATATTGGAATAGGAAGAGGTTTTGATAGGTATATAAGAAATTGCTCTTCTTCTAGCTCTTAAATGGTTGAGAAGAAGGAAAGTCTCGCATCGTCGTCGTCGTCGCCGCTCGCTCGGTGTCGGCTTCGGCTTCGGACTCGAATTCGGATTTGGTCAAATAATCTATTGATTGATTAATTTTTTGGACCAAATTTTGTTTATAGTAAATATTAAAAGAAATTATATTAAATATCCGTTTTAATAATAGAATATTAATATTTAAATCCAATAATATTGCCAACCGTTTTCCATTTTTTCATTCTGTTTTTATAACAGAAAATTAACCACCCTCTTCAATTCCCAAGATGTAGTAAACGTCAAAGAACGTCTACTTTATTTGGACCAGATTTTGTGACTTCCTTTTTGGAGAAAGAACCTCAAATATTTAAGGAAGCTATGTCCTTTTCGGAATCATTTTTTTGGAAAGAGGCAGTCAATAGTGAAATAGAATCCATATGGAACAACCATACATGGGAATTGGTTGATCTTCCTCCTGGAAATAAACCGTTGGGTTCTAAATGGATCTTTAAGAGCAAAATGAAAGATGATGGCACTATTGACAAATATAAGGCAAGACTTGTAGCCAAAGGGTATAAACAACGAGAAGGTCTTGACTATTTTGATACATACTCTCCTGTTACAAGAATTACGTCCATACGAACATTAGTAGCTCTAGTTGCAGTTTATGATTTTGAAATTCATCAAATGGATTTTAAGACGGCCTTCTTAAATGGAGAGTTGGAGGAAGAAATCTACATGGACCAACCTGAAGGGGTCGTTGTTCCAAGTAAAGAAAAGAAGGTATGTAGACTTGTTAAGTCCCTTTACGGACTAAATAAGCACCCAAACAATGGCATGCAAAATTTGACCAAACAATGTTGTCAAATAGTTTTAAGATAAATGAATATGATAAATGTGTGTACATTAAAAAATGATCCAAATCACATAGTCATTGTTTGCTTCTATGTGGATGATATGCTGATAATGAGTAATGATATTTCCAACATAAATTCGACTAAGTGTATGGTAACTGGCAAGTTTGATATGAAGGACTTGGGAGTTGCTGATTTAATTCTGGGAATTAAGATCCATAAGCCTCCTCAAGGTCTGGCGTTTTCAAAATCTCATTATATTAAAACAGTACTTGAAAAATTCAAGCACTTAGGGTTTAAAGTTGCAAAGACTCCAATTGACGTGAATCTTGCACTAGCAAAGAACAAAGGCCAAAGTATATCACAATTGGATTAAGCTCGTGTGTTGGGATGCCTAATGTACATCATGAATTGTACACGACCACATATAGATTTTTCTATAAGTAAATTGAGTCGATACACGAGGAATCTAGGTTAATCTCGTTGGATGGAAATGAAACGAGTTTGGGGATATTTAGAACATACCCAGGACTTTGCTTTGCACTACAATAAATATCTTGCGGTGATTGAAGGATACTGTGATGAAAATTGGATCACCGGTTCAACTAATTCTAAATCGACAAGTGGATATGTATTCATTATTGGTGGAGGATCGGTATCTTAGAAGTCTTCCAAAAAAACTTGTATTGCCTGCTCTACAATAGAGGCTGAGTTCATAGCCTTAGATAAAGCCGGTGAAGAAGCTGAATGGCTTCGGAATTTCTTGGAAGACATTCATTTTGGCCCAAGCCGTTGGCACCAATATGCATATATTGAGATAGTCAAGCGGAAATTGGGAGCGTTATATATAACGGTAAATCTCATCATATACGACGAATACATAAAGCCGTTAGGAAATTACTCTCTAGCGGAATTATCACGATTGACTATGTAAAGTCAAGCGATAATGTGTCGGATCCACTTGCAAAAGTCCTAACTAGAGAGGTAGTTGAGAAATCATCAAGGAGAATTAGACTATGGCCGAGAACAAGTCATTGTGGTGGTAACTCTACCTTGAAGACTGGATATCCCAAGATCTAGGTTCAAAGAGATCAAACAAAGTCATTAATGACGGTTCAACATTGTCAACTAAAATTTTGGTCCATTCTCGTGATGAGACAATGTTCAGTACCAAGGATAAAGCACTAAGTCTTTTTAATCTAAACTTGATAAGTGGTATATCAAATAGTGTATCTACGGGATGACACGTTTAGGTATCAGCGATGTAGGTGTGAAGTGTTAGCCACTTCAAGGAGAATTTGTAAGGCCAGTTCTCTACGCACTTATGAAACCAGGCGGTGTTCATGGATGAAATTATACAACAATGAGAACCAAAGACGGTTAAGGGTTGGTTGTGTGACTTATGGTTGTCTAGGTATACACCAAAATTGGACGGTTCAAAGATACCAAATCTACCGATTGACCGAGTATATTGACATAAGTTCACTACGGAAAGTTCAAAGGGAAACCTACTTATCCAGATGCAATTAATCCTTGATTGCGAATCACACAGTTTTTCATGCATATTTCTGTGATATAGCCATTCCCCATTCATGTGGAGGATTGTTGGGTTATTAAGCTTAAAAGAGGGTGAATGGGAAATGGAGGAAAAATTAAATATTTGAGTTTCATTTGAGATTCCCTCCTTGACAAAGGGACATTGTCCCATATTGGAAGAGGAAGAGGTTTTGACGGGTATATAAGCAATTGCTCTTCTTCTAGCTCTTAAATGGTTGAGAATAAGGAAAGACTCGCATCATCGTCGTCGTCGTCGTCATCGTCGTCTTCATCGTCGTCGCCGCTCGTTCGGCTCGGCGTCGGCTTTGGCTTCGGATTCGAATTCGGATTTGGTCAAATGATCGATTGATTGATTAATTTTTTGGACCAAATTTTGTTTATAGTAAATATTAATATAAATGATATTAAATATCCGTTTTAATAACAGAATATTAATATTTAAATCCAATAATATTTCCAACCGTTTTCAATTTTTTCATTTTCTGTTTTTGTAACAGAAAATTAACCACCCTCTTCAATTCCTAAGATGTACTAAACGTCAAAGAATGTCTACTTTATTTGGACCAGATTTTCTGACTTCCTTTTTGGAGAATGAGCCTCAAACATTTAAGGAAGCTATGTCTTTTTCGGAATCATTATTTTGGAAAGAGGCAGTCAATAGTGAAATAGAATCCATATGGAACAACCATACATGGGAATTGGTTGATCTTCCTCCTGGAAATAAACCGTTGGGTTCTAAATGGATCATTAAGAGAAAAATGAAAGATGATGGCACTATTGACAAATATAAGGCAAGACTTGTGGCCAAAGGGTATAAACAACGAGAAGGTCTTGACTATTTTGATACGTACTCTCCAGTTACAAGAATTACGTCCATACAAACGTTAGTAGCTCTAGCTGCAGTTTATGATTTTGAAGTTCATCAAATGGATTTAAAGACAGCCTTCTTAAATGGAGAGTTGGAGGAAGAAATCTATATGGAACAACCTGAAGGGGTCGTGGTTCCAGGTAAAGAAAAGAAGGTATGTAGACTTGTTAAGTCCCTTTACGGACTAAACAAGCACCCAAACAATGGCATGCGAAATTTGACCAAACAATGTTGTCAAATATTTTTAAGATAAATGAATATGATAAATGTGTGTACATTAAAAAATGTTCCAAATCACATAGTCGTTGTATGCTTATATGTGGATGATATGCTGATAATGAGTAATGACATTTCCAACATAACTTCGACTAAGTGTATGCTAACTGGCAAGTTTGATATGAAGGACTTTGGAGTTGCTGATTTAATTCTGGAAATTAAGATCCATAAGACTCTTCAAGGTCTGGCGTTTTCACAATCTCATTATATTAAGAAAGTACTTGAAAAATTCAAGCACTTAGGGTTTAAAATTGTAAAGACTCCAATTTACGTGACTCTTGCACTAGCAAAGAACAAAGGCCAAAGTATATCACAATTGGATTAAGCTCGTGTGTTGCGATGCATAATGTACATCATGAATTGTACACGGCCAGATATTGATTTTTCTAAAAGTAAATTGAGTCGATACACGAGAAATCTAGGTTAATCTCATTGGATGGAAATGAAATGAGTTTGGGGATATTTAGAACATGCCCAGGACTTTTCTTTGCACTACAATAAATATCTTGCGGTGATTGAAGGATGCTGTGATGAAAATTGGATCACCGGTTGTCACACCTTCTTTTTCCACTACCCTCCGGATTGATGAAGGGTAATAAGGGAGCTTTTCCACTTTACGTGACACTATTCGGATTTGGTATTTATTTTAGTTTTCAGAGTCGCCACCCGGATTCTTGACGATG
>ML522177.1:0-23598 GCA_005239535.1 Nicotiana rustica | reverse complement strand
GGGGGGGGGGAGGGGGGGGAGGCTCTTTTTGCTTTTAATTTTTCTCCAATCTCTGAGTTGAATCTATATAATTATGAAGCTTTTTTCATTAATTTTTATTCTAAATTCTATGGTTGCAGAATTTGAGCTGAAGTACTGGGAACTTCCTAAGTGTTGAAAGATTTCTGCAGTTATACATGGAAAAAGACTTTGGACTTAAAATCCTTCTAGTCTTGAATTTTTTATTACACTCAATATGCTTATCAGAGCAACTGCTATCTTCCCAAATACAGACCCTATTTAGGATTCAAAATCTTCTGAATTATCCACTTGCTTTGAGTAGTTGGAACAATGACACAAATTTCTGTAACACTGAGCCAAGTTCAAATGTTACTGTTATCTGCTATGAGGAAAGCATAACTCAGCTTCATATAATAGGGGATAAAAGGGCTTCTGCATTACCAGAGAACTTCTCAATCGATTCGTTTGTCACTACACTTGTTAAGCTACCTAGCTTGAAAGTTCTAAGATTAGTTTCTCTTGGTTTATGGGGGTCATTGCCTAGTAAACTTTCAAGACTTTCATTATTGGAGATATTAGACCTAAGTTCAAATTACTTTCAGGGTGACATAGCCCGAGAAATTTGTTCGTTAACGAGCCTCCAAACTTTAGTATTAGATGGAAATAAGTTCAGTGGAAGACTTCCAAGTGGCGTTGGTTTGCTAACGGTTTTGGGAGTTTTGAGTGTGAAGAACAATTCTTTAGATGGACATTTACCTGATATACTGGGAAATTTGCATAATCTTCGCGTACTTGCACTTTCGAGGAATATTTTTACTGGTGATGTTCCTGATCTTAGCAGTCTAGAAAACCTTCAAATTCTAGATTTGGCAGATAATTCTTTTGGACCTAAATTTCCTCGAGTTAGCAGCAAAATTCAAAGCATTGTGTTGAGGAACAATAAGTTCACTGCAAGCATTCCAGAGAAAGTTCAATCCTACAATCATCTTGAACATATGGATATTTCTTCAAACAGATTTATGGGGCCGTTTCCTCCGTCTTTGTTATCTTTGCCATCGATCATTTATCTTAACGTTGCAGGAAATAAGTTTACGGGAATGGTTTTTGAGGATAATCAATGCAATGCCGGATTAGAGTTTGTGGATTTTTCTACTAACCTGTTGAGTGGAAGATTACCTAGTTGTCTTATGACCGGTTCTAAGCAGAGGATTGTGCATTTCTCTAATAACTGTTTAGCAACTGGAGACAGTAGTCAACATCCATTTTCTTTCTGTCGGAATGAAGCGTTGGCTGTTGGTATCTTACCTCATCATCAGAAGCAAAAACCATCTCCAAAAGTTGTTCTTGCTTTTATTGTTTGTGGTAGTATCACGGGTGGAGTCGTGCTAGTTTGCGCGACTATTTTGATTGAACTTTCTTGCGAAGGAAGCTGCACGAAAAACCCCAACAAGATTAATAGTAGAAAATGCATCATCTTCATATACCTTGAAGTTATTCACAGATGCAAGTAAGATACCTCTCTTCTTTCTGTATTCTCTATCACTTAACTCGGCCACCAGTACGTTGATTGAAACGGTCATATAGTGAATGCTCAAGCGGAAAGGGGTTAAAAGTAAAGTTAATTTCAGGTTTTGAGCACAAAGATTGTTTGGATTGACATCCAAGTTCCTGTCTTAGCATAGAAGCATAGTACAGTAGTCTTGGCTTTCCTGCACACGAATTACAGAATAGGAAAGGGAAAAAGCCTAAATATACAAAGTTTCTTTTTGATTCCTAACTGCAACTAATTTGCCACATTATTTTTCTTCTCTATGTACAAGGATATGTTACTCAAGCAATGAAGCTGGGATCACTAAGCCTTCCATCTTATCGGACCTTTTCGTTGGAAGAGCTTAAGGTAGCAACAAACAACTTTGATGCAACAACTATTATAGGCAACAATTCTGACAGCCAGGTATTGCATTTCAAATTACCGCGTACCTTACTTTTTCTTTCCTACCATACTGTGTCATGGTACTATCATCCTTGATCGTTTTGGCACCAAAAAATGAGCTATAGAATGATACGGCCATCTCTCTCGGTTGCACAATCCCATTAGATCGTTCTATTCGTGCTTGAAAAACAACCCCATCGGTCCGCTCCTTTAAATGGATACTCTTACCCGTCCTCCGAGGGTTAACATCACATAGATCAGATCGTGAACTCCTAATCTAATATGTTACACTATACCTTATCCTGTTTAGGTAGTTATAGAAGAATTCCTCTCTCATTCTACTAGCCAATCATTATCTTAGATGAGCGTGCGTCAACAAGGTATGACACGATATAAGCTCTTCGTAGGGATATTCATATTCGAGCGAATGTAAGAGCTGTAAAAATAATCTACCTATATGACCAATCTAGTGAAAGTTTGATAGACAAAAAAAAGGGCAGCCCGGTGCACTAAGCTCCCGCTATGTGCGGAGTCCGGGGAAGGGCCGAACCACAAGGGTCTATCGAGCCTTACTCTGCATTTCTGCAAGAAGTTGTTTCCATAAGGCTCATAAATATGTTGTTTTTTATTTTTTGTTCTGGATTCAGATGTACAGAGTTCAGCTGAAAGATGGTTCATACATTGCAATTAGATGCCTAAAAATGAAACAAGGCAACAGTAGTCAAAATGTTATGCATCATATCGAATTGATGTCAAAACTTAGACATCATCATCTGGTCAGCACTCTTGGACACTGCTTTGAGTGCTACTTGGATGATTCAAGTATTAGCAGGATATTTCTCGTCTTCGAATATGTACCAAATGGGACCCTAAGGAGCTGGATCTCTGGTAATTATTTAACAAGTTTTTGTACTTATATGCTAAATAATGTGCTTAGCAGATAAATATAAGGAATTTGATATTCTCAGTTTCTCACTATCCTATTTCTGTTCGGCAGATAAACATGCTAAACGAAGACTAACTTGGACACAACGTATAGCAACTGCTATCGGAGTAGCAAGGGGAATACAGTTTCTGCATACCGGAATAGTGCCTGGAATATTTTCAAATAACATAAAGATAGCGGATATCGTGTTGGATCAGAACCTTGTTGCAAAAATATGCAGCTATAATTTGCCTATTCTGGCTGAGAATGTAAAGGTGAGATAATAGACTTTACAAAGTTGTATATGTCATTTAC
This sequence comes from Nicotiana rustica, assembly GCA_005239535.1. Lineage (NCBI taxonomy): Eukaryota > Viridiplantae > Streptophyta > Magnoliopsida > Solanales > Solanaceae > Nicotiana > Nicotiana rustica. The sequence goes on along the minus strand of ML522177.1, from coordinate 20,425 downwards.
AACAACAAGAACAACCCAGTAAAATCCCACCAATGGGGTCTGGGGAGGGTAGAGTGTACGCAGACCTTACCCCTACCCCAGAGGTGGTAGAGAGGCTGTTTCCGGGAGACCCTCGACTCAGAGACAATAGATCTGTGACAACAAAATCCGAAAAATAATATCAGCAACGTGAGAGACATCAAATAAATGAAAAAGCAGTAACACAAATATTATGCAAAAGTGTCATTTCTTACATACAAAAAAAGTTTATCCTGCAAAATTGGCTGATTCCGCTATCTGTGCAAATTCGCAGGAAAACTTCCAAAATTTATCGAGTAGTTCTAAAGAGCTGAAGAGTGTAAGGTATGCATAACTGTTCCATATTAAGTCATGATTAACGAATATGTTAGCTCTTTATTTTGCTAATCTCACTTAGGAGCAAAGAAAGTTGTATTAGTTACAGTATAAGCATACACATTGCTCAATTACCTCTACTGATCACAGGGCTAATTATGAAGAAAAGTTGGATGTATTTGACTTTGGAGTAATATTATTGGAAATAATTAGCGGGAGGCAGATAAATACCAAGAATGACGCGCAAGTTATACAAAATCAGGTATGACAAACACTTCCTTTTCACTCTTCTTAATTCCAAACCTTCATCTTGAGCTAAAGAACCAAACTAGGAAAAGATTGTCTCATGATATGAAATGAGGATGATTCCCAATGATGAAAATTGTTGTTGCTGGGAAATATGTTAGAAGAATGTGTTCAAAATCGATAAACCAGAAAATCAAATTAAACTGGAAAAACCAAAAAATGCAGAAACTGAAAATATCCAAGTCTACAGAGTTCACGGTGTGTCCTTAAGTAATTTAACTCCCTCACTGTACTCGAAGTTATGGATAACTTCCTCCCGGGATAAAGCGGAAGTAGTGGTACCTCAAACGCCTACAACTTCGTCAGACTCAAAGGCAGTAACAATCACAGAATAGACTCGATCTTTTTTGTTTTCAAGAAAGTATGCAGAAGTTCGAAAAATTCAATGCGGAAACTGAGGGAATACCTCTGTATTTATAGCCGAAATTTGGAGTCCAAATGGTGTGAAAAACACTAGTTCGGAAATGGTGTTTGTCCAAAAAAGACAATGTGACTTTTCAAAAATTACCTATGCCTGTTAGATCATTTGGCCGAAGCCGAGCAATGACGACATCGCGAGGGGAGACTCTCTTTCCAACTCCTTATGAGCTAGAAGAAGTGCTTCTATATATAAGCACATAAATCTCCCTTTCCACCACCGATGAGGGATAAAGTTCTCATCCGAAAAGGTCCATTATTTTTCCCTCCATTTCCCATTCACACCGCCTCATCTTTTAAAGCCCAACTATTTAAGGGTCTTTAAAGCCCAACAAAATATTTTCTGATAACCAAACACCAGAAAATGACTTTATCATCGAAAATATTTTCTCAAAAATATTTTCTAGCGTACCAAACACACCTTATTCTTGGACTGAATACTGGAAACTGGAAAGTATATGGCTTGATATCCTTATAATAGGACTCTTAACATGGCTCATTCACTCTTTTATACTCTGCTTATCATATATGCAGTTGCAAGAGAGCATAATGGCTAATGAAGTCTCAAGAAAGAATGTGGTTGATCCAGCAATTAGAAATTCATGCTCCGGCGAATCTTTGAAGACAATTATTGAGATATGCAGTAGGTGTTTATTGCAAGATGCAGAAGGCAGGCCATCAATAGAGGATCTAATATGGAATTTGCAGTTTGCTGCTCAAGTTCAGGATGCATGGAGAAGGGACTCTTCAAGCAGTGATGCCTCTCCAGTTTCACACCTCTACAACCTTCAAACCAACTTGTCATGCAATAGCAAAAGCGCGCGGATTTAGTTTAAATATGTATTTTTTTTGTAAGAATTTCCAACTACATATATACAACTCCAGTACCAGAAAGTGGTGAGTTTACCTGCTGCTAAAAGCATTCGTCGATCCCTGCCATGAAAAAGTGAAAGGAATATAATTTTGTGTACAGATAAAGTTGACGGTACTTCAGTTTTCATAAAGTTACACCCAGTTTTGGAGTCACATATGCTATTGAATTGTCGAAATGGCTTAACCCTTTCATCAGAATGTGTTAAACAGAAATAGAAGGCTATGGTACTATTTCTAACCTTTTCATCAGTGTAGTTTAAGTGTTTAGCCCATAATAACAGATTGTATATATTGTCTGTGTATATAATCTACACATTTACTCTGTCAGATTGTGGAAATATTTCACAATGTAACACTTGATCTTTCTAAACACGAGTCCTGACTTTTAAGGTTCATGTGGAACTAGTTATTTCGCTTCCTGTTTTACTTGGGGAGTAGGTGACAAAACAAGAAACATGAAAAAGAACTCTTTGCTTGTTTTTAGTTGCTTGCTTTAAACATTTTTTTTGTTTTTTTTTTGGTGCTGTTTCAACAAATACATTTCTTTAGCAACTAAGGGTAATACCTATGATTAATGGCAGAATACCATATAAAACTACGTAAATATTATAAAAAAATTAACTTATACAACAAATTTTCTGCTACAGAATTTTTGCAGTAGTTGTGTTTCCTAAAACCTTCACCCTACCAAACAGATGCCATAGCAACTTCCATGTATGTATATACCAACTCAACCAACAAAAATACAGAGTGAGTAGACAACTATTTACTCACCTCAATAACACCAAGATATTACAACATAATTATATAGTTCAGACCCCTAGATTAGATGTGGAAGATAAATACCAAAACCAAATGAACAAAGGTGGAATAATTTATGGAAAATGGCAGCATTGAAAAATGATCTTCTGGACACTAGAAATGCAATATCTATTCGTTTGTAGGAGTTGTTTCCATCTTCTGAACTTGAGGAGCTGTCACTGCCACTAAGCTAAGATCAGAGGAGCTTGAATCGTCAGACCTTTCACGGATCTCTCTGTATTCCTGGCATATGGCACACAAGTGGCAGAAAAAGTGTGTCGCGAAGTCTCCACACGGGGCTTCCTGCATATAAATCAGGACATAAAAACATTAAGTGCGGGGAATTACAATCTAAGCAGTTCGCATCTGTCTGTTATATGGTACAAGTGGTCCTTTTTCAGTCTTGGAACCAAATTATACTAGCGCAGAGCAGAGGAAGGGTCCAGGGCACGGGAGCCAAGGGAAGAGAGGAAGGTGAGGAATTCACGGTAAAGAAAGAAAAATGCAATGGTGGTTAAATGTATAGACTGCGGTGTACTCAATTGATAAATCAATACTAAATATTCCAACTTGGACACATTTTCAATTCAAGCAAAACAGAACAGGGAACTACAGGTCAGTTCTTTATCTACAGGGAGTCCTAATTTCAAGTTCTTGACAGTTTTATCTAGCGGAAGGTACTTGTTCAAATAATGTGTAGTCTTCTCTTCCATGGAGTCGATTATGAATTACAAATAGTAACTTTTTAATCTTTTGTAGCTTCTATGGATAACATCTGATCCTAAAGAACGTATGTGGAAGTCTAAGACAATTCAACTTTTTTTTCTTCCTAATGGAACTGTTACTTAAACTCTCCCATCATAAAAGTCTCTTTATACAGCCATCAATATTGAGATAATTTACCAACATAAGGGGAGTCCGAATCCTTTTTGGGGAGCACAATTGTTTCTTTCTTTTTGTTTTGTGTAGAAGAGGAGCCTTGGCGTAACTCGTAAAGTTGTTGTCATACGACCAGGTGGTCACGAGTTCAAACTGTGGAAATAGCCTCTTGCACAAATGCAGGGTAATGAAAGGTAGTGCACCGGGCTGCTCTTTTTTTTGTGTGTGTAGTATCATTTTATTATTACAAGTGCATTCTTATGTCCTCTTTGCAACATTAAGAGACATGCATCAAGGTAAAGAAACATCCTCAAAAAGTGTATACTTCAAATCATGCAAAACAGACTAGCCACCATGCATATGTCAAGGGGCAACTTGCTATGCAAAATATGGGATATAACACTGAAAATGCGAGATGTTATCTTGAAGGTAAATTTTCAAGCAATCTAACTTCACTCATATTTTCCATATATGTCTTTCCTGTTGAATCAATAGATCTAGTGATGATATGCTAAATCAGATTCTCATCCATGTGGACAAAAATAGCAAAACCACAGAGATGGCTACCTGAAGATTGTACTTTGATCTCAGTGTCCTTCGATAGCCACAGGCATAACATGCAACAAAGCATCCAGGCAAACCCAAAAGAATGCCTTCAGTTAAGAAGCAGCAAATTGTGTTGAAAAGTGCCCACAAAATAAAGTGAGTCGTACATGATCCCATCAAGGTTCCCGACCCCAAGAACTCCGCGTTTTTCCCAAATAGAAAGCAAGGGCAAAGAAGTCCAATAAAACCTGCACTCAAAATTTTACATTTAGCAAATAACTCGAGGTTGTCAACCAACAAATACTATAATTCATCAGGCACCAGAGAACTCAGAAACAGTTGTAGATATCTCAAATCCAAAAACGAACATAATTAACCCTTCAAAGATAGAGAACTTCCCCAATCACACATCCCTTATCACTTGTTTTGTTGATCTTATTATATGTTGAAAAAGTTGATCTAGGCCCATCGGCAATGCTGAAACCAGTTTCTGGAAATTCTGGCAATTGTATTATTACTTCACGACAATGACAAACAGTGAGACCACAAGGGAGAGAGGAATAGAAAAACATCTGGAAATAGAACGGGAGCAGTGTTGGGAAAATGCATGAGTGTTTCCCAGAACTGTATGGAGCATATCAATCAGCATTTTTCCTATTTTTAAGTTTTTGATAAGGAATATATCAATCAACTACGCCTCAATGCGTAGGACTAAGACAGCTCTAAAGGTTGTACTAATTCAAGTTTTACACGAACACACAAGCATGCATGCACATACGTCGAGCATAGGACTAATGTTGAGTGCAGGCCTCTGGCAGAGTTCAAATGTGCATCTTCAGGCCCATGGTAAAACACCAGAGCGAAATGACTATGCCTATACTACAACTGTATCTTTCACCTACCGTTCCAGCGCTAGCAAGATAAAATCTAAGTCCAAGAACTTCGTCTGTGTGAGCTTGCTCAAATACTAGGTCCCAAACCAGAATAAAAGATGAGGGCTGCAGTACGTTAACGACCAGCGAAAGCTAGTTAATTATGATGAATAGTACTGAATACATTGGGATATGCTCACCCAGGCATGCATCCCAATAATTGAATATTGAAATTAAACGACTATAAATGGAGTGAAATGGATAGTGAGTATTCACATAGCCAAACCCCGCTAGCTTGGAATTGAAGCGTAATAGTTGTTGTATTTAAGTCCAAGCCTCCAAGGAGTAACCGAAGTTAAGGCTACCTCAATATTGAAAAGTACTCCCTCCGTCCCAATTTATGTGAAAGTGTTTGACTGGGCACGGAGTTTAAGAAAGAAATAAAACTTTTGAAACTTGTGGTCTAAAATGAGTCATAGATATTTGTGTGGCTATTCTTCTTACTATGTAAAGTGGGCATTTAAAGGTGTCCTAGGCATATAAAGGTACTCATAGTTTTATGATAATCGCCACCTAATAAGACAAGAGAATAATTAATCATGACTCTTATTTTACTACCCAAAGATGCACCTTTCATTCACTTTTTTCCCTTGTCATAAAGCAAGATCACAGGGCAGAGAGTAGCGTACAGCTCTGTGGATCATCAAAACAAGCACAGATTCCAGAACTCCATTGAGTCGAGTCTTCATTTTTGCGCTGTTGATTTTCTTCTGCAGCAGAAACATGGTGTGCTTCTGCATCTGACTGATCCAAAGGAATATAAGGTGGAGGTGAATAATTCTTCTGCCCTCCCATTATTCGTCAGGTGTAAACAGCAACTGCAGAGCGAATGCAGGAGAAAACAAAAAGATTGTAATAATTAAGAACAAGCTAGTTACACATAAACATCCAATCAGTTCTCTGATTACATCAAGTCATCAAGAAGAGTTACTTTCTAATGAATCTATAAATAAGATGACACTTAAAACAAAAGATAAAACAAACACAGACACCAGATATTGACAGGCAAGATAAAAAGAATAGATGCCTAAAGTTTCATTATCAATTCCTGAGCTGGCAAACCGAAAAGTAAAAACCAACAAAATCTAGAACAATGTAGACTGATCACATAGTTAGCTGGCTCCACTTAGGGTTAAGTATTAGCAGGTTTCAATTCCGAAAAAGAAAGTCTAGTCCTTATAACTTATAAGTTTGTTTCCAAGAAAATGACACGCTTCTATATTTGAAAATAATTTAACTTTAAACTTCACATTTTATCCTTAAGGAGAAGCTTTTATAGCCAATACAAATGTTATGGCATTTGTAATACCAAAAGTCTTCTTTTCTTTCTTAAATTTCGTGCCGAGTCAAGCAAGCCGCATAAATTGGAACATAAGGAGTAGTAGTACATTAGATAATATTTGTTGCTGAAGAAAATCATAAGTTATCCAACATACCAGGCATTAAATCAAAGGCCAATTTGTATAAAATGGTTTAAATCAACATGGTATTTCAAATCAAATGATTTCCAGTTATCAGAAGTTGAAATATGTTGCATGACTAGTTAGAAGGATTTGGTAAATGATTTGAAATTCATGACATATACATTTATTTTTCGAGACCTTAATTATTTTGTTTCATTTTCTTCACACACACACAAAAAAAAAATAGCACTCCTCTCAAAAACACATTATTACGCTATCACAAATTAATTTATCGGAATTGAGGCTTTATCCATGCAGTGGAGACATAAAAGCATAAAATCCAAAGATCAATTCATCATTTTCATTTTACGATTATGAATCAATTTGAAAGGGGAAAATCTAGAGAGAGAGAGGAATTTACAGGTGGATGTTGCCGGAGAAAGAGAGTCGCCGAGGAGTTCGCCGGGGAAAGAGATGGAAGAGACAGAGCTTTCACAGACGGAAAGCTTTAACGTGCAATTGACAGAATTCACCAAATATAAATCAACCGACTACTTTCCAAATGACGCCAGAGATCGCCTTTGATGGCGTTTGTTTCAAAAAAAAGAAGGTGCAGTAATTTTTCTTTTTTCCCGTTTCTAGAAAAAGTGAAAAACTTACTTTGGAAATAGTGAAAGTGTTTGGTTGAAAGAAAGCAATTCGTCTTTTTTTAGTTTTCAAGAACTCAAAAAATTAAATATACAATATTCCAGCTTATGTTAATCTATTATTTTTTTAGTCCGTTTAAAAAAGAATGACTTTTTTTTAAATTTAGAAATAATTTTGATTAAATTTATAATTCTACCTTAATGAGAAGCTTTTATAACCATACAAATACTCTAGACCCCCTTTTTGAATTGTTTAGGACCACAAATTTTAAAAGTTTTTATTTTTTATTATACGTCGTGTCCAGTCAAATAGGTTCACATAAATTGAAACGGAGGGAGTAACGTATTTCATTCGTGCGTACTCAAGTACGAATACTCGATAAATAGTAATTTAATTACAAGTGCATAAGTATGATTAGTGTTGGTGAAAATACAACTACACTTAAAGAAAATAAAATATTTTTAGGTTGAAGCGCAGATATCTCACTCTTTTTTAGGAGATTCAAGCTTATGCAGCAAAGTCTTCACTGATCCAGCAGTAATCCTCTTGACTTGTCTCCCCAGGATACAAGTTCGATCATGTCGTATGACTTAGTGGTAAAACATGAGAGAATAGTTACAAAAGAATTATGACTATTTTCTACATTACGGAGTTGTGGGAAGTTACGATCATTTTCAACTTTATGAGGTAATTAAGAAGAGGTCATTTTATTTTAATAATAAAATGCTAATATTCTAACAATTACTCAATATATATTCTTATTAATTCATCTTGTTAATATGGTTTGATAAATAAATTCGATTCAAATAGATCTTTCTATTCTATTGTTTGATATAAATAGAATCAAGTAGAAGTATTTTTGTTGTGTTGTTGTTACTGTTAGAACATGCGCAGCGGAAGCAAGCAAACAAACCAGTCATCTAATACACGTAAACTAGACAATGCTATAATCACAAGATTAGAAGCACTAACCTCTTGAAATTGTTGCACAGAGCTTCCAAACAGCAATAATCCAGGGCTGCAGTCTTCTGCTATATGCCTAATAAAATCTTGGACGATTTTGCTTTTGAGTAGGCAAAAGCAGTACAACTCTGACAGTGAGTAATTTGGTGAAATTCGTCCTCCTTAAATAGAGTTATTTTTGGCCGAAAATTGTCTTCCAAAAACGTGTAGGATTCTACTTGCACTCTAATTCTAATAGATGACTTTTCTCCCAAGTCATTTTTTACCCAAGTCCTGTCCACGTTTTTACTAGGTATAGCAGGGACCGCAGAAATAATAAGAGGCTACTAATTATAGCATTAATTCGAAATTAGCATGAATTAATTCTTACTATAATTAATTGCAATTTATTCCACTAAAAAACTGCAATTGAACTCCTCAGTATGAATTTCGAAAATTCAATAACACTTATTTTAACTCCCCATATTAAGATCTCAAATACCAGTTAATTAAATTAAATCACTGAAAATTTGATTTAATCAACTAATTAAATCCTTTACAATTCCGCTTAAACTATATCATGTGACGGATACAAAATTCACCGGCCTGGTTTTCACATGAAAACTTATAAGCTTATATAAAGGGGTATCATCAAACTCAAAACCGAGTCATGGATTCTATCAACTAATTATTATTCACAAATGTTATTCGTTATTGTCCAATCTATTAGGCATACACTAACTCTGAATAGAGTCGTACCTTTTGATAAATCAAAACAATAAACAAATTACATTGATCATAATAATTATATCAAGATTAGGAGTATAAGTTCATTTAATGAATTAGAGAAAATATTTTATATATTCAGTACAAAAACATCTTTTCTCTACTTGGTCCGTTCAATATACACTGAGTATACTAGCACAAGAAGTCGGAGTCAAACCACTCCCATAATCAAGACAAATTATACTATAATCTTGTGCTACAATCATCAAGATATTTTGTCCAATAATATCTTTGATTGTGAACAAAATTTATTAATTATGAGAACCAACAATTTAATCTTCTGTGCATGAGCTAAGACTCCATACACTAAATTGTCTACTACATAACTAAAAGGACACACATATAACAAATGATCTATTTAAAATAGTACTTTTATTGAATTGAATAAATTAAATATATAATTATTCCATAAAGAATAAAATAAAATACTATGTCTAAACCGCATGGTTAATAGTATATCCCAACAATTACTTTTCATGGTATATCCAAACTTTAAATGATGAGACCAAATATTCAAGAAAAGAATGCACATATGTTTTCAATTATTACACATTATATTATGATCCATATGAAGGACTAGGAGAAAAAGGTAGGGATGAGAAGCTGTATATATAGGCTAGCCGAGGTGAGAGAAAGGAAGGCTTGTGATCTAGATCGAGTGCACATCAAAGACGAGAAGGGTAGAGTTTTGATGGAGGAGGCACAAATTAAGTGAAGATGACAAACATACTTCCATAAGCTCTTGAATAAGGAGGGGGATAGGAACATTTGGGTGATTTGGAATACTCCGAGAGTTGTCGTGACTTTAGATACTATAGGCGCAAGAGAACTGAGGATGTCAAGGTGGCTATGTGTAGGATGAGTAGGGGTAGAGCGACCGGTCTAGACGAAATCTCCGTAGAATTCTAGAAGAATGTGGGTGAGGCAGGCTTGGAGTTGCTCATATGTTTGTTTAACGTCATTTTTAAGATGAAGAAAATGTCTGAGGAATGGAGGTGGAGTACGATGATTCTGTTGTACAAAAACAAGGAGAATATCCAAATTACAACAACTATAGCAAAATCTAGTTGTTAATCCATACGTGAAAGTTCGAGAACCGATTTAGTTTCATGCCAGGTCGGTCCACAATGGAGGCCATTCACCTTGTGAGGAGGTTGTAGAGCAGTATAGGAAAATGAAGAAGGACTTGCATATGGTATTCATTGGCTTAGAGAAAGCTTACGACAAAGTCTCAAGAGAGATTCTTTGGAGATGTTTGAAGGCTAAAGGTGTGCTTATAACTTACATTAGGGTGATTAAGAACATGTATGATGGAGCTAAGACCCAGGTAAGGACTGCGGGGGAGACTCGAAATACTTCTCGATTGTGATGGGTTGCACTAGGGAAGTAGCCCTTAGTTCATTTTTACTTTCCTTGGCGATGGACGCGTTGACGCGACACATTCAAGGGGAGGTGTCATGGTGTATGTTATTTTCAGATAATATACTTGTGATTGACGAGACGCGAGGTAGTGTTAGTGAGAGGTTGGAAGTTTAAAGACAAACTCTCAAGTCTAGAGGTTTCAAGTTGAGCAGGACCAAGACAGAGTATTTAGAGTGCAAGTTCAGCGATGTTATCCAGGAAACGAACATGGATGTGAGGTTTGATGCACAAGTCATCACCAGAAGAGGAAGTTTCAAGTACCTTGGGTATATATTATAAGGAAATAGAGAGATTGATGAGGATGTCGTCACACATTGTATCGGAGTAGGGTAAATAAAATGGAAGCTCGCTGCTAGTGTCTTGTGTGATAAGAATATGACAGTAAGACTTAAAGGTAAGTTCTACATAGTGGTGGTTAGACCCACTATCTTGTATGGGACAGGGTGTTGACCAGTCAAGAACTTTCATGTCCAGAAGTTAAAAGTAGCTAAAATGAAGATGTTGAGATAGATGTACGGGCATACCAGGTTAGATACGATTAAGAATGAAGTTATTCAGGATAAGATGAGAATGCCTCCCGTAGAGGATAAGATGTGGGAAGCAAGGTTGAGATGGTTAGGCGTGTAAAAAGGAGAAGTACAAATGTCCCAGTTATGAGGTGTGAGAAGTTGGCTTTAGTCGGTACGAGGAGGGGTAGAGGTAGGCTTAATAAGTATGGGGAGAGGTGACTAGGCAGGACATGGCGCAACTGGACCTTACCAAGGACATGGGCCTTGTTAGTAGGGTGTAGAGGTCGCGGATTAGGATAGAAGGTTAGTAGGTAGTCGAGCGTGTCCTTTTGTCTTTCTCTAGATGGTAGCATTAATGTTAATATGGTATCCTTTTATCCTTAGATTGCTAGTACTACCTATTGTTTAATTGTTATCTTTGCTTCGCTTTCTTAATATCTTGTTGTGGTTGTTACTTGCCACTGCTTCTTTTCTGCGTGTTTTTAGCTGAGGGTCTATTGAAAACAACCTCTCTATCTTCCCGGGGCAAGGACACTTACCCTCCTTGGATCTCACTTACGGTGATTCACTTGGTTGTTGTTGTTGTACACATTATGTTATGATCCGTGCATTATAATCTTGTATATACCTAGTTCATGAATCTAAGTTGGTGACTCATGCATACATGACCCTTGCTATGAAGTGTAGTGACTGTAAACTAAATAGATGCACTTGCTTAAACATGCAAATAGATTTTTTCACCTGTTTTCTCCAACTAATGAAACAAAAGTTGTTGGTCGTAAACTAAGCATTGAAATTGGTGCTTTTATTAGTCAAAGTCGTCGTTGTAGACTTTAATTTATGAACTACTCTCTGCTTTAGAAATAGATGTTATTTTTTTGCTTTTCAAGAGTCATATACAAAATATTATTTCACGACCTAAAAACCTAACCTGTCGTGATGGAGCCTATCGTAGAACTATGCAAGCCTAAATTCAATATTTGTTCCAACACAATAAAACACCTTTTAAAATAACAGCGAAAAGATTTAACATTTAACAAAAGCCTTTTGAAAACAGGGTTAATCCAAAAATACGATACAACCGACCCAAAAATCAGGGTGTCGCTGAGTACATGAGCGTCTAATAACCGGAATATAGTCCACAACAGTATCTAGACAAATAAACTCAAAAATGCAGATAAACTAAGGAAGGGAAATCAAGGTCTGCGAACATCGTGCAACTACCTAGATAGTCCCCAACTCCAATGCCAAAATCAGCAGCCGGTCGTGACCAGAAGTGCCTGAATCTGCACACAAGGTGCATGTAGTAACGTGAGTACACCAACTCAGTAAGTAACAAGCCCAAACTATGGACTGAAGATAATGACGAACTCAAACGGTGCAAATAACATGAAATAAATGTGCAGAATCGTAAACATGCTCTTAAGACAATTTAGGCAATTCATAACCGGAAATAAAGCAGTTTTGTACAGTGTAATGAAAATAACTCTACTATTGCTACATACCAATACATATACTGTAAATGATGCACCATGATGTCAGCCTCAAATGCCCCCACTCTAGATATCTCAACCACACGCTATTATATATGGCTCATACGGCCCAGGGAAGATCCATCCTGGAATATATATACAATGCTGAGGTCACCCAGTACCGAGGAATAAGGGCAATTCAGCCTTGTGGAGAAGATCCATCTCCAGCTAACAAGTACTTCGGACAAGATCCATGTCCGAGGAAGATCCATTCCACAATCATATCAATCGCGCTCACTAAGGGTGTGTTACAGACTCTGGAGTGGCTCCCACAACCCAAGCGCTATCATAATCATCAATGTAACCACTGCAGCGTGCAGACCGATCCCATAACTGTCACTCATACTCAGGCTCTCGGCCTCACTCAATCATCAATATCTCCAGTCTCACCTACGGGCTCACAATGTCATGAAAACAAACCCGGAATAATTATATGATGAATCAATAATTAACTGAGACTGAGATATGATATAAAAATGCATGAACATGACTGAGTACAGAATATAAATGAAAATAGTGAGATGACAACAAGAAACTAATACTAAGGGTCCCAACAATACCGATATAAAGCCTAAACATGATATCTAACATGATTTACAGCTCCATTACTTTATCACGTGATGAAAATATGGATATCAACGTGACAGAATCACTAAACGGTGCCATGGAATCACCCAGGTCACAATTCTCACGCCGCACGCCCGTCACTTGGCATGTGTGTCACCTCAATACCAATCACATAACACATAATTTGGGATTTCCAACCCTCAGAACCAAGTTTGGAAGTGTTACTTGCCTCAAACCAAACAAATCCTACTCCGCAATGTCTTTGCCTCTCAAATCGGCCTCCAAACGTCTTGAATCTAGCAACAAGCAATACAATACGATCAATATAGGCTAAAGGAATAAACCCCACAACAGAAATACCAAATTATAGCCAAAAACCCGAATCGACTCAACTCGACCCCCAGTCCACGTCTCGAAATCCGACAAAAGTCACAAAACCAGAAAGCCCATTCACTCACGAGTCTAACCATACCAAATTTACTCAAATCCCATAACAAAATCACATTCAAAATCTCAAAATTACACCTCAAGAACACTTCCTCTTTTCCCCAAATTTTTCACCTCAAAACTCAAATTAGATGATACAATTAAAGGTATAATCATGGGATTTAACCAAACCAAGTGAGAAACACTTACCCCAATCGACTTCGCAAAAATCTCTTCAAGAATCGCCCAAATCCGTGATCTCTAGCTCAAAATATGAAAATTGAGCTCAAACCCTCGATTTTGAATTTAACACTGTCTGGCCACATTTTCTTCTTCGCGAACACGACCGTCCTCTCGCGTTCGCGTAGACCAACTCAGACTGCCTCTTCGCTTTAATCTTTGTGAAAGCGACAACTGCTTTGCGAACGCGATGCTTTACCGGCTCAAACCTTGGCGAACGCGACCCTCACCTCGCGAACGCGTAGACCAAGGACCCGGGGTTCCCAACTACCTCACTCCTCTTCGTGAACGCGGCACCACTCACGCGTTCCCGATGCACACACTTCCCTACCCTTCACGTTCGCGTCCTCTCCTTCGCGAATGCGTAGAACAAAACTTCACCATATCAGAAACACTCTTCGCGAACGCGTAAGAGGAAACAAGAAACAAAATACAACAGCAGATTAGCTATCTCACCAAGGACAAAAATGACATGTTAACCACCCGAAACTCACTCGAGGCCCTCGGGACCTCAGCCAAACATACCAACACGTCCCATAACATCATACAAACTTAGTCGAATCTTCAAATCACCTCCAACAACATCAAAAACATGAATTACACACGAATTCAAGCCTAATGAACTTTGAAATTCCCAAATTCTACAAACGACGCTGAAACCTATCAAACCACGTCCAAACGACCTCAAATTGTGCACACAAGTCAGAAATGACACCACAAACCTACTCCAACTTCCGAAAATCCAATTCGACCTCGATATCAAAATTCCCACTGCCGGCCAAAATTACCAAAATTTTAACTTTCGCCAATTCAAGCCTAATTCTACCACAGACCTCCAAATCACATTCCTGACACGCTCCTAAGTGCAAACTACCTAACAGAGCTAACTGAACTAACGGAACCGTCAAAATTCAAGTCCGAGGTCATTTACACATAAGTTGACACCCGGTCGACTTTTCCAACTTAAGCTTCCAATTAAGAGACCAAGTGTCTTAATTCACTCTGAGACCACTCCGGACCCGAACCAACCAACCCGATAAGATATAATACAACTGTAAAGCGCAAAAGAAGCAGAAATGGGGGAAATAGGGTTATAACTCTCGAAACGACCGGACGGATCGTTACATATTCTTTCATTACTTTTCAATATATACTAGTATCCCTACCCGCGCGTTGCGCGAATAATAAATAATTTTTCATAAGAAAATATATTTTGGAAAAGACTGTAGATACAAAAAACATGGGAATCCTATTATTTTTTTGGAACATGTTAATGTAATGGATATTCGTATAATGAAGTAGCAAGGAAACACAATAAAGAAACATACAGTTATTTCCTGAAGTCTAATAATGTTCTGTATAGCCTCAATAAAGCAAGTCATGTATACCAGCTAGATTGCCACAAACAATAATTTCTATTTCCTTGAAAATTCAGAAATACGACAAAAGTCGTAGTATTTCAAGATAGAAAAATCAGACTGTTAGGGGAAGCCAATTACTCCACTTGCACAATCTTGACATCCTCAATGTAAACACTCTATTACAGCAAGTTTCCTAAGGTGCTTGGGGACATGACATGCTCAAGTAGTTGCAAAAAACTCATAAAAAATTCATAAATACTATGAGTTTTTTCTTGATATTACATGTAGAGACGCTCAGATCCAGGTTGCATGTCAAAACACAAGAAATAGAAAATAATTAAATATAAGAATCAGACAAATTCTTAACATGTAGAGATGTTGCCTTAAAACACCTTCTTTCACCTTTCAATAAGGTTGCGATCTACATAATCTTGTTCCAAATAGAACTCATATGAATCATGACTTATCACTGAAGTCTTATATTTTTGTCCTTCCTTTGTGTCAAGAATTATAGGTTATTCACTTAGTAGTTAGCACATAACTTAATCAAACATAGTTTTCTGGCATAAAATTCTTCAAACTTACTGGAAAGTTAGCTTTTCAAATTGCATATTCTCAACTTCGATGGTATGTCCTCTTGGAAATGGGAGAATGAAAGCCTTGACATAATGATATTCTATCACACTTGTCCTTTTTGCTTAGTTTTCATCTCCTTCCTCTCTGGATCATATGGCCAATCTTGTCCAGCAAGGAAAACATCCTTGCATAATCGAGCTCGATGGAGAGCATAGTCGTTTCCATGACCCAAGTTCCCAGTAACCGTAAACTCCCTTGGAGAGATCGTCTTTGAATTTTGCCAACTTCTCCTGCCATTGATATTGATTTTCTCCAATTGCTTTTGTTGTAGACTTCATAACTTTTCCAGCCATTGTTCCTGGAGAAAAATAAAAATAATTTTGTTTAAGTATTCACATTGTCAAGTTTCGGGTAAGATGTGAATGGAAGTAAAACGACATTAATCAATTGACTTCTTCTGGTTTTTTTTTCAGCCTTAGACAAAATAGCTTCACATGTAAATTAATAACATTGTACAAAGTTTCTTCCAATAACATTCTATTAGACAATTTTGTGAAGAAAATTAATATGTTCCATACTTCCATCTATATATAATGAAACTTAATTTGGGGAATAATGCTTCATGTATACCTTTTCGATTAGAGCTGTGAGTATCTGACTTGTCCTGCACCTATGTTGGAGTTAAGATTCTCACATCAGTACTGCAATTAAAGATAATATCTATGTCTCAAGATTTTGATATGACCCCCACTTCGTCCCATTTGGCACAAATTCAACGAGTATACATATTCGGCTAACACTTAAGTCATCTTGACAACACTCGAAGTAATGTCCAACACTACTAACTAAATGGCAGTATAGGACTGGGTGCTATGCCTTGATATCTCCCAAACTCACACCACTAATTTAGGTTGTGAGGCGATCAAAGCAATAATAAAAATCCAACGCGAGTTAGAGTCGATTTCCACAAGGAGCTTGATGTGGGATTAGGTATATACCTAGTGCGAGTGTACGACGTGCCTAAGATTGCACTTCCACATATTCATTTGTTGTTTCTACTTCTGCTTTTACGCTATTGATTTTAATTGTAAAGCTAAGAGACAATGTATTTGGTTTTGGTTGTTTTTCAAGTTATGAAAGATCTAGGGTTGCGACTTCCCCCTAGTTGGTTCCCTAACATATTTAGAGCTTTAGGGCATGTTTGGTTGATCGGGGTACAATATAGCAATCACACGCGATTACTCACTCTATACCTCTCGGGAGTTTGAGTGATTCAAGCAAGAACTATGCTAAATATCATAAACCCAATCATAAATAAGCCCTAAATTAATTATCCATTAAGTACCCATACTAGTGTTGGGTCACAAGTCTAGCTAAGGGTTTAGCTACTCATGGAAAATAAAAAAATTAAAGAAGAAACTAAGATAAAATGCATAATAATTGATTAAGGAAAGAAAATCTAATGTTTAAATGCTAAACTAGTGCAAAGTTACCCAATACAGTAAATAAAAACGGTTCTAAGTGTTTAGGTGAACCAAACTTAACCTAAAAATGATAAAAAGATCTATTTATACCCAGCTAAAAATATCAGACAAAATTGCCCCTGCGAAGGTTGTGCGGCCGCACAATTCTGTGTGCGGCCGCACTTTGAGACTACTGGTCAGGTTGGCTTTCTGCGGTCGCATAAAAGTGAGATGCAGACTCACTTCCTCTAATTGCGCGGACCACACATTTATGAGTGCGGCCACACTCTTGCTCTTAGACTGCATCTGGGCTTCATTCTGCGGACCGCACATTTATGAGTGCGGCCGCACAATAATAGTGCGGTCCACACATCTTCAAGTTGCCAAAATACAAGTCTCTGAATCTAGTTTTTTGTGGCCGCACAATAATTGTGCGGTCCGCACTCTGTGAAGAAATTCTATCAGTTCATCTTCAGAGTTTGCGGCTGCACACAGTATTGTGCGGTCCGCACTGTAGCCCTTTTGTCTTGTTTTGGTTCTTGTCCAATCTTACTCCTTTTTGAGTTGATTTTTACTTTTTGGTTCATTTCGCAATATTCCTGCAAGAAAGTACATTTTATTAGTTCTCGGGAATACCTTTAAGTATTTTGAGCTAAAACGTAAGTAAATGAGAACAAATTAGCGGTCAAAATCTCTACTTATCATGCCTCAGATCATTTGACATATCAAAGTTTTTTGTGGTCTCTCAAAGCTCATCCAAAACAAACGTTAGAATAGGAGGTACCCCAAGCAGTCCCAGCTTCCTTGTTTATACCCTGTCAAGAATTAAAGATTAAAATAAACGTTGAACTTTAGGCAAAAAATAGAGTTTCTTCCAATAAAACACTATTAGACAATTTTCTTAGTCAAATTCATATGTTCCATACTTCCATATATATATATATATATATATATATATATATATATATAAAACTCCTTTCAGGGAATAAATTTGCATGTATACCTGTCCGAATTGAATTATGCGTGTCCAACTTGTCCTACACATGTCCGACTTGTCTTTGACATTGGGTAATAAATGACAGCTTCTCTATATGAAGCCATCAGCAGTACTAATGTGGAGTGTTAAGATTCTCACATTCAATGAGGAGGAGGGACACATGTTGTGGTCATTATAATGTTCGCTGATAAAAATAAAATACAAATATAATTTTTTTAGTCAAGACGCGCAAAATTGTAAAAATATAAGGACAGAAATTCATAAATGAGTTTAAAAGAATATCTTGATGAAAATGTATATAAAAATGATAAGATTTATGAGAAGTAACAATGAGATATGGATTTGTGCATGCTATTTATTACATAATAAGACCATTAATACGACAGTTAAGGAATTTTTTACTTGGAACAATTGAATTATTTTTTATATCCGAAGGAAACTTGAGTTGTTGTTGTCCCAGGAGGTAGTCCTCCCGAAAATGACAATATAAAATGGGATGTATTTTTACTAAACTTAAATTTAAAGAAGGGATAATTTATATAATATAGACGTTTATCATTAAATACCTGAACAGGTAACGATGTCAACATGCATACTGCAAAGAAGTGGCAACTAAAATGCTAATGTGGTGTCTATAGGAAGAGCGACGAAGTTAATTTGATCGAGCAATAGGCAAATATAACTTGATTTCTGGCTGTGGACTTGCCTTAGGTACTACTCCATAGGCAAGGGCGATGCGACTTGCACATATGGTCCACGCGGAGCCAATTGTTATAGGAGTTGCCCGCACAATGACACGTTGGGGCCTGAAGTTGAACTGTCCAAATTCTATGAAAGGGCGGTAGGCAGAGGAGCAAACGGAAAGGTAAATAAGAACGATAGATGTAGGATTAGCAGTCAGGGAAGGAAAAGATATTTAAACAACTAAAAAAATAAACAACTAACTGCAAAATCACCAAACATACAATTATTTCCTTAAGATCTCATTGATAGGCAGACAGTTAATTTTGAATTTTTAGCCTCTTCTTCGCATGCCCGACTTATCAATTAATCATATAGTCGTAGATCAAAGATATTTATAGAGAAAAGTGGAACACTTATCTCAATTACTGTTGTCCATTGAGTAAATGTCAGCCTTAACCTATGTATTGTGGTGTTGAACCTCTCCTTATTTGACTAACGATAAAGTTCACCATCAAATATAATCCAAGCTCATTAATTTGTATTTTGAAAAGATGCAAAACTGACTTTTCAATAAAAGCATATATCTGATCGCCCTATAAAGAACTACATTAAATAAAAGAAAGAATTTGAAGGAATTAGTAATACAATAATTGTAGATTAACTCATACCAATCTTTGCAACTTAATCACATCAAACAAATAGAAGGTCTAACGAATTAGCAACAAAAAAATATCTAGAGTAACTAATACTAATTTATATTATTATATTGTACTTGAAAACTTGAATTTATAGTAATACAACTTAGCAATAATAGAGTTTAATGAAATAGTAAGTGAAACAAACACATGAAGAACTCCAATATTTGACTTTTAAACAATAGACTTGAATGAATTAGTAAGTCACGTAAATAGAGGAAGTTTTTTAGATATTTAATTTATATTACTGTATGAGAAAGTTCTTTTCTTCAATTTTCTATCTTTCCGCGAGGAGGAGCTTGAGAAGCTCACCTCGGAGCTGAATGAATTGAAGGCCTCCTCCGCCTGAAAGGAAGAGGAGTTGAACGAGCTTGGGACTAGTATGAAGGGAGTGCATCAGGAGCAAACCAGCTTTGCAGAGTAGGTACGATGGCACTCCTGAGTTCATTCCCTTATTCTCATAAGTTGGTTCTTACTAACTTGATTCGTCTTTGCAGATCGAGCAAAAGAATGCCCTGGTGGGGCAACATTCAGAAGAGGTTGCGGCCAAGGACACAGAGATCCTTGAGCTGAAGAGGTAGAAAGAGGTCGTGGCCTCGGAGAGGGACCTTTTGCGGGTAGAGTTGACCTCGACCCAGGATCTTCTTCGGAGTCACTTCATTATCTGCGGCCAATTATGAGGCTGACGAGTATGTGGCTTCATATAAAAGAGATGTTGCTGCCAGCAATGATTGGGATAGGGAGATATCCGAGGAGGCCGGGCTAAAACTGGCTCGGGCCATTGCCCATGCTCGTTCACAAGCTAGGAGGCAAGACCTCGAAGAAGAAAGCGCCAAAGGTTCCGATCTCTCTACTGAGATCGAGAAGGCCAAGACCTTAGAAGAAGAATCCTCACTATCAACTTCCTAGGACGAGGGCCCCGATAGAGATTCCGGTAGCGGCTCATATAGTAGTGGGGGCGAGGAGTAGACTTGCCCACTATTTTTGCTTTTTGTTTTCTTTCTTTTTGTGAATAGGCTCCTCGGAGGATCTTTGTAATGATACTTCTGTAAATATATTTTTGTGAATGCAAAAGTTTTTTTTTTTT
>MDKG01291671.1:0-12914 GCA_005239535.1 Nicotiana rustica | reverse complement strand
TTTGGTAACAAAACCAAATTTGTGTGTGTGATGTACCTGGGGAGTTCATGCCCATTAAAGAAGTCATGCACCATAGCTACAATGTCCTCTCCAATTACATCCCAACACGTGTGGAAAAAATGGCCAGTGAAGCCATCGGGCCCTCCTGCACTTTCTCCATTCAATCCATACACTGCAGCCTTAACTTCCTCCTTTGTTGGTTGTTGTACCAGCTCTATGTTCTGAATACTGTCTATCATCTGTGGAACATAGTCAAGAATTTTGAAGTTTGTAGGAACTGATGCTTCATTGAATTGGTCCTGGTAAAATCTGATTGCCTCGTTTGCTATATCTGTACTGTCCTCCAGCCAATTGCCTTCTTCATTCTGTATCCTCTTCAGTTGAAGTATTTTCCTTCTACCATTTACCTGGGCATGGAAAAATTTTGTATTCCTGTCCCCGTCTTGAAACCATTTCATACCAGCTTTTTGTTGCCAAAACTCCACTTCTAAAGCTAAATATCTGATCATTTCAGCCTGTATTTTTTGCAACCTTTCCCTATTTTCTGCAGTTGGATTCTTCTCAAATTCAACCTCATGTACAATATTAGGGTTTTTTTGCATGAGAGAGAAGAGAGCGTTCATAAATAGGTTTTTTAAGTCGATTATATTACTTTTTTGAGTTTTTTTTGTACCTCTGGTACTATCTTTATGGCATGTCGTGTGAGGTTTTTATTGACCATCACAGTCTCCAGTACTTATTCAAGCAGAAAGATCTAAATTTGAGGCAGGGGAGATGGTTAGAGTTACTGAAGGATTATGATATCACCATATTATATCATCCAAGGAAGGCCATCGTGGTGGCCGATGCATTGAGTAGGAAGGCGGTGAATATGGGTAGCCTTGCGTATATTTCAGTCGGTGAGAGACTGTTATCTTCATACATTCAGACGTTGGCTAATCAGTTCGCGAGGTTGGATATTTCGCCCAACAGTGTTTTAGCTTGCACAATCGCTCGGTCTTCTCTAATTGAGCGTATCTGGGAGCGGCAGGATGATGACCCGCATTTGATGGTTCTTAGGGACACAATTTTGCGTGGTGGTGCCAAGCAGGTTACAGTTTGAGATGGTGTTTTGAGGACGCAGGGTCGTATATGTGTGCCTAACGTTGATGGCCTTCGTGAGTTGATCCTTGAAGAGGCTCACAGATCTAGGTATTCGATTCACCCAGGTGCAGCCAAAATGTACCAAGACTTGAGGCAGCATTATTGGTGGAGAAGGATGAAAAAGGATATTGTTGCGTATGAGACTCATTGTTTAAATTGTCAGCAGGTAAAATATGAACATCAGAGACCTGATGGTTTGCTACAGTAGATAGGGATTCCTAAGTGGAAGTGGGAGCGTATCATTATGGACTTCGTTGTTGGACTCCCACAGGCTTAGAGGAAATTTGACGAAGTTTGGGTTATTGTGGATAGGCTGACTAAATCAGCACATTTCATTCATGTGTCAAGTACTTATACTTCGGAGCAGTTGGCTGAGTTATATATCCGAAAGATTGTTCGCCTTCATGGTGTGCCCGTGTATACCATTTTTGATCGGGGTACGCAGTTTACTTCGCACTTTTTGAGGGCAGTTCAGCGTGAGTTGGGTACCTGAGTAGAGTTGAGTACAACATTTCACCCTTAGACTGACAGGCAGTCCGAGAGTACCATTCAGATATTGGAGGATATGCTCCGCGCTTGTGTTATTGACTTTGGAGGTTCGTGGGATCAGTTCTTGCCGTTAGCGGAGTTTTCTTATAATAACAGCTATCAATTGAGAATTCAAATGGCTCCTTATGAGGCATTATATGGTAGACGGTACATATCGCCAGTTGGATGGTTTGAGCCGGGAGAGGTTCGGTTACTGGGCACATACTTAGTTAAGGAGGCCTTGGATAAGGTCAAGATTATTCAGGAGAGACTTCGTGCAGCTCAGTCTAGGCCTAAGAGTT
Source organism: Nicotiana rustica (assembly GCA_005239535.1). Taxonomy (NCBI): domain Eukaryota; kingdom Viridiplantae; phylum Streptophyta; class Magnoliopsida; order Solanales; family Solanaceae; genus Nicotiana; species Nicotiana rustica. The sequence goes on along the minus strand of MDKG01291671.1, from coordinate 10,941 downwards.
ATGCCGATCGTAAGGTTTGTGATGTGGAATTCATGGTGGGAGAGAGAGTATTGCTTCGTGTGTCTCCCATGAAGGGTGTTATGAGGTTTGGAAAAAAGGGTAAGTTGAGCCCTAGGTATATCGGGCCATTTGAGATTCTTGATAGGGTGAGGGAGTTAGCTTATAGACTCGAGTTTCCTCCATGGTTATCCTCAGTTCATCCGGTATTCCACGTGTCTATGCTCCAGAAATATCATGGTGACCCGTCCCACGTGTTACATTTCAGCTCTGTCCAATTGGACAAAGACTTGACTTATGAGGAGGAGCCGGTAGCCATTTTAGACCGGCAGGTTCGTTAGTAGAGGGCTAAGAGTTATCCTTCAGTTCGAGTGCAGTGGAGAGGCCAGCCCGTTGAGGCAGCTACTTGGGAGTCCGAGTCGGACATGCAGAGTAGATATCCATACTTGTTCGCCAATTCAGGTAATTTTCTATGTCCGTTCGAGGACGACCGTTTGTTTTAGAGGTGGAGATTCTGATGACCAAAGGGGTTATTTTATGAATTTAGACTCCGTTCTAGGCTTCCATAAAAAGATAAATTTTAAATACCTCGATTTGCATGCGCAGTCCGGGTGTGCAGCTAGAAATCTTTTATGTGAAAATATGAGAAATTATAATTTCTAGAGTTAAAATTTGATTATCGTTGACTTTGGTCAATATTTTGAGTAACGGACCCGAATCTGGGTTCCGACAATCCCGGGAGGTCTACAGTAAAAATATGGGACTTGGGCGTATGCCCGAAAATGAATTCCGAGGTCCTAAGCCTTAGAAATCTATTTTTGAAAGAAATTGTTTTCCTAAAATATTTATGAAATAAAGAAAAGAATTAATGTTTGAAACCATTGGTATCGGGCCCGTATTTTGGTTCCGGAGCCCGGTACAGATTTGTTATAGTATTTAAAGGTTAACTGTGAAATTTTGTGAAAAACGGAGTTTATTTGACGTGATTCGGACATCCGGTTGAGAAATAATGAGCTTTATGTGTTCTTGAGAAAAATGATGAGTCTTGAGGTTTAATTCATAGTTTTACATGTTATTTCCATTATTTGATCGCACGAGCAAGTCCGTATGATGTTTTTAGACTTGCGTGCATGTTTTGTTTAGAGCCCCGAGGGCTCGGGTGAGTTTCAGATAGGCCACTAGATCTTTTTACACTTGAACTTTCTGTTGTTTTTGTTGTTGCTGGTGCACAACACTTTTGTGCATTGCATTCGCACCCCACTCCTCCCGAACGCATAGGGTAAATTGCAATGGGTCCCTTTTTGTTATATGCGAACGCACAGCTAAGCATGCGAACACGGAGGTCACCTGGGCTGACCTTATGCGAACGCATGCTGGGCTATGCAAACACACAATGTAAAATTGGGCCTAAGGGGAGGGGAGCCTAAAGGCAATATGCAAACACGTTGTGATGGACCAAGACCCTGAAAGGTATGCGAATGTGGCACGCCCTATGCGAACGCATAGAAGGCCTGCTCAGCTATATAAATACATTTTAAAAACGGACAAAACCCTTCTTCTTCATATTTTTCGAACCCCACAGCCCTAAGGACGAATTTCTTCACGAAAGTTCATCCTCAAGTTGTTGGTTATCAATACTAAACTTTACTCTTTCAATTACCCAATATTTTTCATCACTTTTAAATCAAAAACTAAGAATTTTCATGGTAAAAATTGAGGGTTTGGGTAGAATTAGGGAATTTTGCAAAAATCGAATATTTACCTCGAATTGAGGTCGTATTTCGAAACTAATTGTATATTCGGGTTCGTGGGTGAATGGGTAAACGTAATTTGATCCGAACCCCGAGTTTAAACCAAGCGGGTCCGGGATCGGGTTTTCACTTTTTTTGAGAAAACTTAAGAAAAATTATGATTTTCAATAAAGTTAGTTACTTTAGACTTAATTAATGATATTAAGTTAATTATGATTAGATTCGAGTGTATTGGAGGTGAATTCTAAAGGAAAAGCTATAATTGAACGTTGAGTGGCCTGCGAAATTGAGGTAAGTGCTTGGTTTAACTTTGACTTGAGGAAATAGGAATCCCCAACATAATTTCTATGTGTAATTGCATGTGTGTGGTATATAAGTGAGGTGACGAGTATCTATGCACCACCAAATTGTCTGTTAAACATGATCCCTTCCTCGTTTCTAATTTAATTGATTCATGTCTTAATTGTTCTATGTTCATTATTGTTTATATGACTACTTGGCTTTGTTACTTTGTTGTTAAGTCTTGTTGTAATTATTTTGGAAGAGTATTGGTTGTTTGCTTTGTTTCTTTGTGGTACATAAAGGTTGAGCAGTTTGACATTGTTTTACGAGATACATATTTATGTTTCTGTTGGTTTCATGGTTGATATGATATTGATGAAGTTTATGAGAAAATACAATTTCTTGTTTATAATTGTTGAGACAAAAGTATTGTGAAAGGCTTGGCCTGAATTGTGAAAATTTATAAATAAACTGATATGATATGTCTGGTGGGAGTGGATTGCACACGGCAAAAAGGAGTGATAAGGGTGGACAGGTGGGATCGGGTTGCACGTCACAACAGGAGCAATAAGGGTGATATATATTTAGGGAGGAGTAATAAGGGTAGACAGGTGGAAGCGGGTTGCACGCCGCAACAAGGAGCAATAAGGGAAGACACTTATGTTTTACTGATTTTCAGAGAAAACAAAGATTTGAAAACTTACTGCTTTACTTTACTATTTTTTTATATTTTGCACTACTGTTATTTTAAAGTCAAAGTTTGGAAGTTTGGAAAATTACGTGAGAATTGGTTATAGATGAGACCTGAAAAAGGTGACTGAGTTATTTTTATTGTTGCTACAGTTGTTATTTATTTATTTTAGATTTCCTGCTTGCTTCATTTATTATTGTTCACATGTTATATTGTTAATGCCCCGCCGTAACCTCGTCACTACTTCGTCGAGGTAAGGCTCGACACTTACTCAGTATATGAGGTTGGTTGTACTGATACTACACTCTGCACTCTTTTGTGCAGATCCAGGTACCGGCCAGCAGTAGAGATATTTTTAGAGCAGCCGTCCATTTATTAGGAGACACGGTGTAGATCTGCTGGCGTCCGCAAATTCCTGGAGTCTTCTCCTATTTTTTATAAACACTGTTTTATTATATTCGGAATAATTACACTATTTCTTTCAGCCCAGTACTTGTAGTATTCTTTATTAGTTCGTGAATTGTGACACCAGACCCTGGGGTGGTTTTAGAGTTATTTGTATAATTAGTTCGTGGCTCAGTTTATTTAATTGTTTATTATTTTATATTTGGAATTATTCATTGAAAGCCATTAGAGTAAGTTTATTTTAAAATTGTTTTATCATGTTTAAATGGTTAGTCAAAGGAAATAGTTAAGTGAACTCTAACATTGGCTTGCATAGCAAGTGCGGTGTTAGGCTCCATCACGATCCTTAAGGTTGAGAATTTGGGTCGTGACATTTCTTGATTGAAATTTCACAAGGAATATAATGGAGGTTTCAAAAGTAAGCTTCAGGATCATTTGGCACATGAAACTAGGCAAAACAGCTAGGCAAGAATATTTAATTCCAAGGGTTGGAGAGCTCGAATTTAAGCAATTATTCAGGTGATTTTCACCATATGAATTGGGGTAAGTGATCTCTACTAGGCTTTGGTTATATTTTGTGAATCTATCTTCATTTTTGGTAATTGAATTGTGAATTTTAAAGAAGAAATATAGGGGGGGGGGGGTTGCCGAATGTTTCATAATACAAAATTTTGAGTTTTGAACATCGATTTGGAGTCAGATTTAAGAAAAACTACTATGGCTGGACTCGTAATTGAATGGGTTGTCGGATTTTATGAGTTTTATCGGGTTCCAAGGTGCGGGCCCTGGTTGGACTTTTTGGACGATTTTGGGCTTTTGATTAAAGATTTGACCTTTATCGATTGGGTTTATTTCCTTTTGAATTATTTGATATATTTAAGTTTCTTATAGCTAGTTTTGAGCCATTCAGAGGTCGATACACACGTGATGGCATTTTTGGGGAATCGTTGGGCTTGCTCGGTATTGGATTTTGCTTGTTCGAGCTAAGTGACACTTCTAAACTTGGTGTTGAGGGTATGAAACCTCGAATTACGTGTTATCTGTTAGGTGTTGAGGTGACACACATTCTAGGTGACGGGCATGTGGACGTGCACTGTGTGAATTGTGACTTCTTTATTGTGTAGTTACCTGATTGTATCTGTAACCATGAAATCTCTACCTATTAGAGCTACTGAGTTGTGACCCATGTGAGAAACCATGTCTAGGAGACATGATTATCTTGTTGGGACCCACTGAGGTCATTTATGCATTTGAGTTGCCTACTTACATTTCATTTACAGACTCAGTCATACGCATTCATATACATATCATATCTCAGTCTCTGTTGCCATTTATTGATACATCACATCATTATTTTTGGGTTGATTTTTCATGACATTGAGAGCCTGAGAGACTAGAGATATTGATGACTGAGTGGGGTCATAGTGAGGATGTTTATGGGATCGGGTAGCACGCTGCAACATCTTTTATTGATTTATGATGGGAGCGGGCTGCACGCCATAGCATGTTTTATTGATTTATGCCATGATTGGCTTGTTATAGCGCTTGGGCTGAAGGAGCCCCTCCGGAGTCTATACACACCTAGTGAGCACGTATACCTACTGAGTGCGAGTGTCGAGTGATTGGGAGGACTGAGTGACTGGGAGGATTGAGTGAATTGATACTCCGAGAGTATGCATATGGTTTTATCACTGAGTTGCATCTCATTTAACATGCACACTTGATATACATGCATACGGTATCACGTCATACATGACTTCTCACACATATTGACATATAGGCATAAAGATGTATTTTCCTCGTGCCATTTGAAAATGAAGCATTTGCCGTGGAAAGCTTTTGGAAAAAATTATAGTTTTCAAACTTACTCATATTTTTGGAAATTTCAGTAAAAGACTTGGGTTTTCACTAATATATTTAAAAAGAGAAATTCGGGAACTATCAATAAGCTGAGTTATTTTTATCTCTGAGTTACTTCTTTTATTACTTGCTTTACGTTGTTATGAACTGTTGTTGGCTATTGGTGTTGGACCTGTCCTTTGTTCTAGCTCGTCACTACTTTCAACCTAAGGTTAGGTTTGTTACTTATTGAGTACATGGGGTCGGTTTTCTCATACTACACTTCTGCACCTTGCGTGCAGATGTTGGCTGCTAATGTTGTTGTGATCGACGGGAGCTAGAATTGAAGACGTACATGTGTTCCGGTTGTAGTTGCCTCTTGTTCATGGTAGCCTTAGATTTATAAAAACAGAAGATGTATTTATTTCATACGAGCTTTGTAAATTTTAATCTTAGAAGCTCATGATTATACTACTAGTCCTTGGGAAATGTATAAGATTCAGATAATTTCTTTTACTTAATTGTCTTACTAAATATTATTGGAATTTGATAGTTAGTTGGCTTACCTAGCGGGCTAGGTTATGTGCCATCTAGACTAGTTAGATTTCGGGTCGTGACAAGTCAGTGGCCCTAGCTTAATAAAGGGGGATTTTAATACTATTTTAGCTAGTGAGGATAGAGTGCAAGGGAATCTAGTACAAGAGATAGAGGTGCGAGATTTCAAAAACTTCATACTGAACACAGGATTAGATGAACTCAGAACAGTGGGAGAAAGTTCACCTGGACAAATAACCATATTCATAGTAGAATTGATAGAATATTGGTAAATGCAGAGTGGATTATGAAACGTTCTGCCATGGAGGGGTCATTATGAACCCTAGTTTTTCATATCACTGTCCTTTGGGTATAGCTATTGATGGTATTAATCAAGAAGGTAGGCGACCTTTCAAGTTTCTCAATTGTTTGTCAAGTCAACAAGACTTTGATGAAATAGTTAAGCAATGCTGGAGAAAGAGACACAAGGGGAAGTGCAATGATAAATATGTGGAATAAGCTTAAAATGCTAAAATAAGATCTAAAGCAGCCGAACAACCAAGAATTTAACAGTATTAGGCACAAGATTGAAGTATCAAGGAACAAATTAGAAGGTATCCAAGCTCAAATGACACTTCCAGGAAATGAAAATGAGGCAATACTACAAGAAAAGACTGCAAAACTTGAACTTGAAAAATGGTTGGATATGGAGGAGAGTGTGTTTAAGAAGAAATCGAGACTAGGGGATTCTAACACATCAGTTTTCCATACTTATGTAAAAGTCAGGCAAGCAAAGAATCATATTGGCAAATTAATCAACAATGCTGGGCAAATTCTTAAAGTGCTACTGAAGTATAAGAGGACATACTGAGTTTCTACAAAAAACCTACTTGTTACAGCAGCTACACAAATGCCAGTAGTTATCCCAGAGATCATGTAGAATGGCTATACGTTAACCAGGCAGCAACAACTATATCTTATCAAGCCAGTTACTAGAGAGGAAGTAAAGAGAGTTATACTAGATATTGATTATAACAAAGCACCAGGATGTGATGGTTATAACTATTATTTCTTTAAGAAGACATGGCACATATTGGGTGATGAGGATACTGCAGCACTAATGGAGTTAATGCTAAAATGTGCAAAGCCATTAGCTGCACCACTATTACTTTGATACCTAAAGTCAAGAACCCAACTAACATCAAGGAATTCATGCCTATTTATTGTTGCACAGTCCTGTACAAGATAATATCAAAAGTCCTAACATCAATATTACAGGAAGTTATGATAGACCTAATAAATAACCGCCAAACAGCCTTTGTGTCAGGAAGAATTATTACTGATAACATCATTATGAATCATGAATTGGTAAAAAGGTTATGGAAGAAAGAACATATTCTCAAGATGCATGATCAAAATAGATATGCAGAAATCCTATGATTCAGTGGAATGGGTATACATTGAACAAGTGATGAAGTTGCTGGGATTCCTTGAAAAATTTGTCAAGTGGATAATGGCGTGTATTCGTACAATTGCCTACTCTGTAATAATTAGTGGTAAGCCAGCTTAACCATTTGAGGCAACGAAAGGACTCAGGCAAGAGGATCCCCTATCGCCAATATTATTTGTGATGGCCATGGAGTGTCTTAGAAGACTATGAAGCCATTGAAGGAAAAAAAGAAATTTAAATTCCACCCAAAATGTTCCAAACTCAACTTAGTGCAATTGGGATTTGCTGATGATCTACTTCTTTTCTGAGGGGGCATACAATTAGTCAAGATAATCTATCAACAGTTTCAAGTATTTTCTGCAGCCTCAGGACTAATTGCAAAGCCTAACAAAAGATGTATTTACTTTGGGGGAGTGAACAACATGACTCAACAACATATCATGGACATACTAGGATGCACTAAAGGATAACTAACTTTCTGATACCTGGGTGTCCCATTGAGCACCAAGAGGTTATCAGCTATCCAATGTGAACCTATAATTGATAGAATGTTAAGCAGGATCCAATGTTGGACAACAAATATTTTGTCATATGCGGGTAGATCAATGCTAATCAAGAGTGTTCTAGTTGTAATTCAAACATTTTGGGCTCAAATTTTCATTCTTCCAAAGAAAATCATTCAGTTCATAGAAACAATATGCAACAGATTCTTATGGTCAGGAACTGCTGAGCCTACCAAAAGGGATGTCGACCCAACTGGTCGTTTTACTTTCTAGAACTTTGTTCCCATAAATAAGACTCCACGTATGCGCTTTTACTGTTTTATGACTTGCGTGGATGGTTAGTTTGAGATTTGGAAGGGTTCGGTTTGAAATCGAAACACTTGGTTCCTTAAGTTGGCCTTAAAAGGCTAAGTTTGACTTCGATCAACATTTTGAGTAAACAACCTCTAAATCGGGATTGTACGATTTCAATAGGTTTGTATGATAATTTATGACTTTGGCGTATGCTTGGATCGGGTTTTGAACAACAAAACACACAAAAAAAAAAGAGGGAGACAACGGAAAACAAAAACCAAATTTCCCAGTGCATCAACAATCCATTGCATTATTCCTCTTCCAGGCTCAACTGCTCATCTCTCTCATCTGGTATGGGTCTCTCTTCCCTCACTGTTATCTAAGGTTTGCTTGAATTTCATAAATGCTATAGACCTGTTGTACGCGTTGATGTGCTGTGGTTTTTCCCGCTTTTCGGCTTGTCTTTTTAGTGAAGGCGTATAGGGGAGGGGGAAGGTTAGACTGGGTAATTTCCTTGAAGCGAATCCGCCATTGTTAGGGCTTAACATCAACTCTGCGGTTCGCATATCTCAAATGTGGACTGCATTTGTATCGCAACTCTAGCCCTAGTCTCATTTGAGAAGAAGACTTATGCGGCACATTCGCGATCGCATATTCAAAATGCGGATCGCATTTGTGTCGCATACACGCACAGTGCACTCCCCCATCCCAACTCCCATTGTGCGACCTGTCTGCGATCGCATATTCACTTTTGCGGTGGATTATGCGATCGCATTACTGGGTCCATTTTTGTCCATGCATTTCTGTGAGGCATATGTGAACCGCATGGTTGTTATGCGATCGCATATTCCGTCGCATTAGTCTTTTTGTTAACTTGTGTGTCCTCATGTGACTTGTTTGCGATTCGCATTGTGGTAATGCGATCGCATGACACGTCGCATAAGTGAAACTATCTGTACTTTGATGCATGTTTTCGTCCTTGATGTTTATTTTGTCCGTCCGTCCACTCACAAGTATTTTCTCGTTGCAGCAATGGGTCGCAAGCATGTTTCCCCCGCGTCTAAGAGAGCCTCCACAAGCAAGCCGGCATAGCCGTCCAAGCGTGCAAGACACGCACCGCCACATAACATAGTTGACAGCTCCTCCCAGTCTGATAAGGGGGCCATTGAACCAGAGGTAAATTTGGAAGCCGAGGTACGGAGGAAACAGGGGGATGACTATCAGCTGCGCTTTCCGTTGCCCCTGTCTAGACAACTGTACGGGGAGGGTCTAAGCACACGAAAGATCCTTCCTGAAAAAAGGCTCAGTCTCAAGGGCATGCAAGAGCGGTACCCCCATATTCTAGACAACATCAAAACTAGAAAATGGGAATGTTTCACCGAACCCCTTGAAGAGTAAAATTAAATGATGGTGCGGGAATTTTATGCCTCTTACGCTGCTTCTAGAAATGCCCATCACAAGAGGAACAAGATCTTCAGTGAGCAAGTGCTAGTCAAGGGGGTGGAAGTAGCCTGCCACCGGGAAGCTATTCATGCTCTTATTTCTCAACGCCAAGCCCGAGTACAGCAGAATACGAGGCCAAGTTGGCCAACCATGATGGAGAGCGTGCTTGGGTCGCCTCTGTGATTGCTAGGGGACTCCGGTTTGGATCTCTCCTACCCACAAGATTTACAAAGAAGATCTCACGAGGGATGGGAGATTCTGGCTATCTTTTGTTGTCTCCCGCCTGATTCCCTCAAGGAACGAAACAGATATAAGCATCGAGAAAGCCATTCTCGTTGCTTGCATTATATCAGGGATCACTGTGGATGTGGCCGACATTATTTTTCAACAGATTGGGGTCCGAGCTTGGCAGAAGAAGAATTCATTTCCTTTCCCTTGCCTCATCGCTGCAGTATGCCGGGATGCTGAGGTCCCTCTTCTACCATTCTGTGACAAGACTGCAAAGGACGACAAGGATATCAATATCACTCGTTTCAGTGATGCGAGGCCCAGAGCAGCAGCTGCACCTCCAGTCATCCCTATGCATATCCCTATAGAGGACGAGCCCTCAGAGCCTCAGCCTTCTGCACTTCCCTCAGAGTCTCAGCCTTCTCCGATAATGCCATCCACTACTTCCTCCCAGCCAGATGCCAGTGCCAGTACCCCCTCGGCCATCCCGTTGCCTGTCCTCTCTCAGCTTGGTCGCCTAGCTCAGCACACTAATGCTAAGGTCGACAAGCTTGTGAGTGAGCTTCCCACTTTTATCTGGTAGGCCCTTACTCCTATTCAGTCTTCAGTGACTGCTCTTGAGGGTCCCCTCTAAGAACTTGAGGCTCGCATCGAGAAGGTGGAGAGAGGTGAGGTTAGATACTTGCCAGAGGTCCAGACCGATGTGTCCACTTTGAAGATGGAGCTCCACCGACTGCAACATTTGGAGTTTGATTTCTCTTCGCTTCAGCCCAAGGAAGGGGAGCAGGGAGAGGGAACCTCCGATCCTGGTCTAGGGCTTGATTTCTCTACTCTTATGACAGCCCAGGCCACCCCGCTTGTCCCTTCACCTCCCCCTCCTCCTGCACCAGTTAATATACCCTCTGGAGAGGAGTCTGATCACTCTTCAGCTTCTAAGGGTGAGGGGTCAGACGAGGTCTTCATGGTCCGATGATGAGGAGCAGGGCCCTCAGGAGAAGGGAAAGGGCGTTGCTGCCACCACAGTTACAGAGGCGGCTGAGGAGGAGCAGCTACAGATTTCCATTCACAACTCCTTGGTGGACAAACCTGTCATGGTCCCAATCCCGCAGTCGAAAGATGGGAGCAGCACTTCTACTACCCAACAGATCACCGACTCCCGTAGCGCTTAGTGCGCCCCAGGGAGCCCCTCTCTTTGTTTTTACATTTCTTATGCATTGGGGACAATGCATGATTCTTTGTTGGGGGTGGTGCTGTATTTATGTTTTTGTGACAACTTGGAGGATATTGTACTTGTATATTCTTTTTTTTTGTTTTATGTTATGTATGTTTTCATTTTTATTTCGTTAGGTATGATATATCTCCAAGTTGCCAATAAATCAGATGTACATATACCTTTTGTAGTACTAATGTATTTCATCACCGTTAACTCTTGTTTGCAGTTTTTATTTTAAAAAAAATATGTATATACATATATATATATATACATATATATATATATACATATATATATATATATATATATAT
>ML522175.1:59888-71997 GCA_005239535.1 Nicotiana rustica | reverse complement strand
GATAAAACGGAGTCGTAATAAACTTACGCATAAGCAGTGTAGCCAGTACCAGCATTAGCAGCTGATAAAAGTGCTGCATGTGCACCAACAGCAGAAACAGGATCTCTCCGATCAACATCCACCTAAAAAAGTAACATTTGGGGTTATAAACAAGAGGCATCGGGGATGATCAAATGCAACTTAATTGACAGTGTGCAGATAAAAACCTTGTCCCACTTCGACTTTTTGTTCTGTCTACCATCCCGAGTTACAACATCTACAGTGGGCGGTAATGCACCAACAGAGACAGGAGCCGTCCCATGCAAAAGAATTGCAGAGAGAAAATGAGTAATGCAGGAAACTCTAATAATCAATTGTGAATGGAGACCTGTGCTACAGAAATTTTGACTCGAAGAAGAAAGGTGGGTAACCTGGAATTGGCAAATTGATTTTTGGTGTAGGAACCATAGCTGCAGGTTGTGTTCCTCCAGATATGAAGTCAACTTTTGGACTCCTCTTCCTCTCTTGCTCTCTTCTCTCCATTTCACGCTTCATGTCAGCTTCTGCTTACAAAATAAATATTCCAATCAATATTTCTCTCGGATAAAGCATTCGTAGATAAGAAATTATCCAAAAACTCAAGAGAAATTATTCTAACACTGAAATGAACAAAAATTTCGTGAATGCTTAACCTCAAAAGAAATTGATATCCTTTAAACCTCCTATAGCTCCCAACAAAAAAGTTGAAACGGTATGATGTTAGCTACATAACATGAAAATCCTTGTGACATGTACTTTAGATCCAGTAAAAAGGCTGTATTTTTAGATATAAAGTCACTCATCTTCAGGACGGTACAATATACTAAGATATTCTAACAGCTATCTGTCAGAGTCCTAAAATAATGGAACTTTCGCGATTTTAAAATTTAAACCCCAAAATGAATACCAGCAAAAAGATATGATTGAACTGAATTCTCAGAAAAAGTCATAATCCCATTCTTGTTCCAGATTCACAGAAGGAACTATTTTGTTAACAAAAGTATAACAGTGGAAGTAGCAAAATTGTTCCAACATGCCATAACCAAAAAGTAGATATGTCTAGTCGAAAGATAGACAAAAAAATAGAAAATTATATTGCTAGTAACCTATTTCATCATAGAAGTCACTTCTGTCATATCCACGCGGATCAAATACGTCTTTACTGAAGCAAGATCCTATCTGGTCAATATCTTGATAAGTCACTGCATGCAGCAAGAAGTCTGGATTCCGGTACTCCTTTCTGTTGCGCACTTCTGCATTAAAGCTTCTGCCAGTAGTCTTCTTTAAAGCAAGGAATTTAATGATCTTTTCCTGCAGAATGAATTGACAAGAAAAAGAGTGTAACAAATTAAAAGCAAATTAGCCAAATCAATCATCTACGCTACAAGGGTACACCAAAAGGTCCTCCTTATATATCAATGGTAAGTTCACAGAAAAATGGAAGCCAAAAGTAGTTTCCTTTTAGTGTATTCCAAATGGGCAAGCAGTTTCTGGTTAGCTAGTATGATAAAGGTTCACTTTTTACTGGAACATATGTTCCATTCAAGGTCAAATTGCTAAATGACATTAGATACATGTACTGTTCAGAGTTTAAATCTCTTACCAACTCAGAAACTTGCCTATGCAAAAAGCATGATATACCTTCAACCTGAGCTTATTGTAATCCACTTAAGATTTGTCAAGAAGTAGAAAATAAAGGATACATAATAGGATAGAGTATTTATACATTACACGTGTGTATGTGTGTGTCAGAGAGAGAGAGAGAGAGAATGAGATATTGTGTCAGCGTGAGAGATTTAGCAAGCACAGATTTCGTGGTCGGGACAACTGAAAAACGTTCATTTTAAGTTCTTGCTTCATCTCCCTCAGTTCATTTCGGCCAGTCCTCATGTAACAGACCATTCCTTTACCAATCACTGTAGAACTGAAAAACATATTTCTCAAAGTCCCAATTCAGACAGTGCATAATCTATAGCAGTGCTGTATAAGATGCAAATTCATTTTAGAAGACATAATGCAAGAGACATATAAGTTCCCAATATCATCTAAATGTACACTACAGAAGCAAGTCTGAAGATGCAGAGCTTCAACTTTAAAGATTTCAAATTCAGTGCTACCTCAAGATAGTGCATATATAAATTAAGATAAGCACATTTCCAATATCATTACAGTTTGGAAAATACTACTACCGCCACTTACTTGCAATTCATCTGAGCACTTTTCCTTTGGTGGAGGAGAAAGAAATTTCTCCAACAAATCTACATCTTTTTGTTCTTCTGCAGGAACCATATCAGATTCTTCATCCACTCCATGTCCTTCATTAACAGCAAAGTCCATAGCATCATCGATCCGATCAGATGGTTCAGCTGACTGAGGAGGGGTTTGACTGCTTGGTGTCCTAACCTGAAGAGCTGGTGAAGCTTTTTCTATAGATTCAACTGAAAAAGAAAGTAGTGAGATTTTTAAGCTTGAACTCCCAAATTAATAAGGTGCAGAAAACAACAGAGTTCTCTTTTTAGTTTTGAATTTGAATAATTGGAGTAACATTAGTCAATCTTACTTCACAAATACGGAAGACGTCTTTTTTACATATCAAATATATGGATCAAAAAACTGTAATGGCAATTTATTACCAAATGACGTTCTGTTACCCAACTAAAAATGATTTCTTTTACCCAAAAGTTGCTCCCATGCATATTTATGAAGAAGCTTATAAAAGAAACTCCCTGTCCCAATTTATTCCAAATAATTGGCTGGACATGGAATTTAAGAGAAAATGAGACTTTTGACACAAACTAAATATGCATAAAATACCAAAAGTATCTCTAGTATACTGACTTCCTCTCTTGTATCAAGTGAGGTCTACAAGAAGTCATGTCAATTCTCATAAGAGTGTGCAAATAAGGCAAAATGAAAATATGTAATCTAAATAGTTCTGAAAATAGAGAGCCGTACTTGGGAAATAGAGACAAACAAACTGCGACAGAGGGAGTGAGATAATAATTGGTTGAATTACAATAGTTGACTATATATTGAGAACACATGCTTCAATTTTATCCATATATGAACGAAGTAAACCACACTAGGCATCTAACTCGTAGGATCACTTCAAATAAGCAAGGGCCATAACAAAAAAAAAGTATAGAGAGATGCAGAGCTGAATATAGAAAAACACAAAGCATACATACATACCACTAACAGTTTGAAGTTCCTCTCCATACATGACTCTCCCACTGGCCATTATTTCTCCTTCCTACATTCATAACTTCATTACATGAATAATAAATCTCTAGTAGTATCCTATTAAACCTGCGTCTTCTAGCATGGTTTAAATCAAAGTTTAAATGAGAGCACAAAATAAGAGTAGCTACCTCAGGTTCGGGAGACATATTAACTTCATCATGACCATAGTCAACAATTGTAAGCCTTCCTCGTCTATTCACATTCACATTCAAATCGATCGGCTGAGTATTATTTGGAGAAGCGAATGACATAAACGGCGTCGTAGTGGTAGACCCAATTACCCCTAAGCTCGAAACCGTCAGAGTTTCAACATATTGATGTTGCTGCTGAAGTTGTTGAATCAGTGGTGATGGAGTCGAACTCCGACCCGAATCCGAACCAACAATTCTGTTATTGTTGTCATCTTGGAGGAGCTCGGAGTTCATGTTTTCGGATTCAGGTTTGTATTCTTCTTGCCTTGCTTCTTCTTCTTCTTCTTCTTGGCGTTCTTCCATATCTTCCATTTCGTCATCTTCGTCATCGCCGTAGATCGATAGCAGAGCGATGCCCTCTGATTCCTTCTTCTGTGACATACTTCAATTAGGGCTTTTGATTAATGAATTGGGGATTTTCGAAGTTTTCAAATTTCAGGGGTTTTTGGAAGATTGAAAATAATGAAGATTTGGGGGTTCCGTGAGGAGCTATTGGGTTGAGTAGGGCTGTGCATAATTACCGTACGGAAATCCAAATTTTTGTTATTTGGTATTTGGTATAGTATTTGATTTGAATTTTAAATTTTTTTGATATTAAGTATGGTATTTGAAAATAAAATACCGAAATACCTAATAATGTATCGAAATACATATTAAATTATATAATATACATATTATATATAGCATAAATATAAAAGTTATAAAAGTTTACTTCCTTTTATTCTTAGTTTTTTTTTAAAAATATTTTCCACCTTCTATTTCACTATACCTACCTTTTTTCCTATTTTTTTGATTACCTGTTTATACCCAGTTGTTTCCCCCTTTTAGTTTTAGGTTTAGAATCTACCATTTTCAAATTATACTTCAACTTAGACAGACCATAGACAAACCTTACTTCTAAAGTTGCTGCATTCAAAAGATTGATTTTATTGGCTAGTTATAATTTAATTTTGCCGACTAGTTAAGATATTATTCTCCGCTAAATATTACGTTCGAAAAGTTGCTAGTTATAATTTAAACTGAAACCGAAAGACGAAAAACCGAACCATACCGAATTTAATTAGGTACGGTGTTGGTATAACATTTTAGAAAATCGAATACCGAAAATACCGTACCGAATTATCTAAATACCGTACCGTACCGACCGATGAACACCCCTAGGGTTGAGGAAAGGTTTTGATTCGGGTTGGAAAGAGATACGGAGTGAAAATTAATTTTTCATTAGGTAGATAATCATCATATCCCTTCTTATTCTTTGATTTTTATTATGGTATGTGGTTATGTTCGCCTCAGTTATTGTATTCCGTGTTGCCATTATTGAATATTGTATATCTTTTTTTTCTTCCATCTTTGTTCCTTCCTTGCTTCTATCTTCTTCTTCTTGCCCTTCCTGAGCCGAGGGTCTATTGGAAACAACATCTCTACCTGCATTAGGTAGGGGAAGGTTTGCGTACAGACTACCCTCCCTAGACTCCACATGTTGGGATCAAGCTGGGTTTGTTGTTGTTGTTGTTGTTGTTGTTGTAGATAATCATCATATCATATAATCATATACCATATATATCACAAACTTCGGACTTTCCAACTTGAACACTCAAACTCGTGAAACCCTTAACTAATAATCAAGTGGCGAAGGCCCTTTCCTTCGCGCTTGGTAAGCGCTTCGCTGTAGCCAAGCTTACTGCTAGCCTATCGGCCTTGAATCAGTCAGCAAATTAGTAAGTCCATCAATCTGTAGTGTAATAGTCTCACCAGGTAGATAGAGGTGGTGAAATCTAACCTTTGCATCGATCTTCTTTAGCAGGGCGGGTCGCTTGATCGAATTCCGTCTAGTAAGCCTCGAGATCTTACAGATGTTGTTGGTCTTGTCGAACAGGTCCGGATTCGAGGTTCGAACACAAAAGCCCACTAGCCGAGCTTCTCGCAAGAACGGCTCCTCGGTGGAGGATTGCGGTTACTCTTTCAGAATCTCATCCTGAGACCTAAGTATGCCATTCTCTTCGTCAAGAAAAAACGGTGAAGAAGCAGCTACCAAGTAGAGAAGAAAGAGAAAGAGTGAATGCAGTCCGGGTTCTAGTCTTAAGCAAGACAGAAGTAGGGCTTTCAAGCGGGCTCTTTCGATCTCGGACCGATCCCCTGGATCTTCTTCAGCCGCGGGAAGACTTGGTTCTGTCGAAGAGCTAACACCCCTTCTAGCGTCTCCGCCGTAAAGAGGAATGTCCTCCATTAAAGAAAGCCCAACCCTACCTATATAAAAGAAAAAGAATCGATCACTAGGTCCCGAGCAATTCTACCTTCTTTCCATTATCCAACGCTCATGCGTCCCCTAAGTTTCTTTCTTTGCATGAATCAAGTTCTTCGACAGGACCATCCCGACCGAGGAATCTGGAAATCCTAACCACAGTTTTAATGATAACGGGCGGCGAAAGCATACAACTTTCCCTTACTAGGTTTAGGAATCCATAATTCTTCAAGAAGACGAGATTAACCCGGTATTTGACCCTTGACCCTACACGCATATATTACCCATTCACAAATGTGTCCATCCAGTCAGCAATTGACCGATGGGATTGTTACACATCAAGGGCACGAAAACAAACCCCATGGTTGTGCTGCAATAAATTTATTAATTTATACTTTTTCTTCTGTTTCCCTTATTGTCTTCTTCACTAGAGCTATGCTGGAATAAATTTTCCTGCCCAGCCACTATTTTTAATGGTGAAAGTTATAATCTGATCCATTAAAAGTGAGACTTCCGAATGTAGAAAAAATTAAAATGGATAAACATCAAGAAGAAAGAAAAAATAATCACTGAAACCCAATGTCAAAATAAATAAATAAACCACTACAACTTCAAGAAAAATTACTCTTCTCTTCTTCAAAACATTTGCTAGCCTTTTGTAAAATCAGAAACAATGGGTACGATTGGACCACATGAATGCAATGAAACCCGATGTTCCATTTGCGCTTTTGTTTTGTTTTGCCAGTGAAAAAGGTGCAAGTACAATAAAAAAGCAGTTCAGTAATCCGGGAAAGTTTTCATCTATTTTGTATTTGTAGCATTTTGGCGACATGGCCGAGTGGTAAGGCAGAGGACTGCAAATCCCCTTTCATCCGGAGCTACCGTAACTTGGGCTCATCATGCTATACTCGCGGGGAAGGAAAAACGAGCAGTTTACGCTTTAGTAGCTACCGTTTCACTGGCTCTAGTATTCACAGGCTTTCAAGGAATGGAATATTATCAAGCACCCTTCACTATTTCGGATAGTATTTATGGTTCTACCTTTTTCTTAACTGTTTTGTTAGGCATTGGCATGAGCAAGAAAGTTTCAATGATAACATCTTACCATGCTTCGAGATCGTGCCCGGGCCATCCTATCCAACTTTCGGGCATCCTTCTTTTTTCCCTGACCTTTATCGTTCGTAGAAATCGTTTTCGTTTGAATCAAAAATCTGGTATTACGCCCAAAATTACATTTGGATCTGATATATTTTGATCTCGATTGTGGACAATTTTATTCTCTCTTGTTGAAATTAGAAGGAGCATACACAAAAAAAATTGTGAAGAAAAAAAAAATTCTTGACTTCATTAACATACTAGAACAGTGGGGAGGACAAAGGGTAAAGGAAGAGTAAAATCGGAATAGAACTAATTCGGGAAGAACGACGAAGGGAGAGAGGTAGGTTGAAAGTTTTTTTTTCTTTTTCTATTTTTGTTTTCCTTATAGTTTCTATTTATTTTTTTGATTTTACAATCTTTTTAATGAATAGAAATAGATACACGCGCCATTTGAATGTTACTTGCACGCACTATGTCCACGTAAGATAAGTAACCTCCACCTAAGCATAGTCAATGGTCAAATGTGTTAATTAATAATTATTTTGTCAAGTGTAACTGTTCAAATAAAAAAAATTCTTATATCAACTTCAAAATTGGGTGTAAGTTTAAGGGGCTCAGAAGCCATTTGGCCTATTCTATTCTATTTTTTATATAGAAAAGCGCACAAGCATCTCTCCGTCGACATCCCTGCTTAGACACATGGGTATTTTCGTATTTGGTTCTGTATTCCCAACGCTTACACACTTAAGTTTGGTGAGTAAGCTGCTATTAGTACAGATATTTCATTCGGGCTCCTTCGTATCTTCTCCAGATTATCTTTATGTTATCTCAAATACTAATCGAGTTTTCTCCATCGGTTTTTGTTTTGTGATAATCAGTACTTTTACTGAGGTCTGCATCTTCTCCTTCAGTTCTCGATTTCTCTCCGCAGATTCTTTCTTGGTCAATAACAATACTTCTGGTGAGATTCTCTCTGTTTATTGTACTTCCTTTTCTTTTTATTTGCTTTACTTCTTGTTTTCTCAGTAGTATTTGGTTAAAATTTAAATTACAAAGGAGGTAAGCTTCCGCCAATGGGTATGGGTGACTGACTTTGTCATCTTTGTTATTTGACTTAGAATTGAAATTAGCGATTTCTGTTTTCATATTTTATTTCTCTCTTTTTTTGGGTTCCATCTGATTGTGTTTTTTATTTTTGAGATACACATCTCAAGGATTGAAACAGTTGTGTAGGACATTTCTATTTGTCTTTAGAGTCTACTCTCAATTGACGCATAATTGTATTAAGTTGACCTTTTGTTAGTTCAAGTTTTTCATGTTCATTATTTATTTGACAATATGCTTCAAAGAGGTAAAAAGAAAAAGTAGCCATCAACAACAGGGTTTTCCATTTATCTTTATTGTCTTGACACATTGCTTTAAAGAAGGAATGAAAAAGTGACTATTACTAACAAGGTTTCTGCGAGAATCTTTATGTGAGAACCCATTGGAATTTTTCTTTTTGAAATACTCATCTGACATATTGAACGAGTTTCTTAGGGCATTTTCTATTTGTCTTTAGATTACAGTTTGTTGTTCTATTTTTCTTTTGTGAAATTTCTATTTTCACCATGTTATCAACAGGTTTATGATTCCTGGAGCTGAATTTTGAACTATATATCTTAAACATATGTACAATAATTTTTTTATGGATCTTATCGATTATGGTGTTTAAGTAAACTATGTAACATTTTCACTATTCTAAAAGTTTTAAAGCATGCGTTATGACGATGGAAAGTTTCGAATTTTGAGAACTATAAGTAGTTGCGGAAGCTCATTGGATAATCAATGAGCATACATGAATTTGTTGCGTTGACAATATAACACATATAGTGTGACTGTTTTTTTAGTGGAAACTCATAACTTTGAGAAATATTTGTTTTGTAATTTATCACTCACTGAAACTGATAAAAAATTGGGAGAAGTTTTATCGTTTTATATGGTTTTAAATATCCCATGTATGGTAAGCTTGAAGATACACCACGACCACGCTGTGTTAAACAACAAAAATAATGTTATGTCATTAGTACCAATATTTTCGCGTTGGTTGACTAGATCAATTTCAAAAGCTATTAGTACTTCTATTTTTACTTAATCGGCGCCTATATATGATGTTACTGATTTGAATGTGGTCCGACATAAATGTTTTATTTGGAAGCTAAAATCTAGAAAGTGAATTAGCCTTTACGATAGTCTGTCACCTAAGCCATAAACTCAAATTTTTTTGTTGTGATAATGTATAATTTAGATTCTTCTGTGGTTATGTATAATTTAGTTACTTTCTGCATTATTCTTTGACCTATTTGTTGTTAACCATTAACTTTCTTCTCCATATTTTTCTTACCTCCAAGCAAATTGAAAGTTCCTAAATTTTGGAATCACTGAACATGCTTCTCTATTAGTTGATTGTGAATAACCGTAATACAAAGTTCTACTAACTTTAGAAACTATTGAAATAGACACAAGTTTTCTCTTTATGGTGTTGACAAATTGCTTTAAAGAAGGAATGAAAAAGTGATTATCAGTAACAAAGTATTTACAACAATCTTTATATGTAAATGGGTGTTACTGACAAAACTAATGCAAAAATACACTCACAGTGTTTGATTAGACTTGGAACCAATTATATAGTGATAAACTATTTCATAGAAATATCGGCTTGCAAAAAGCTAGAACAACGCAATTGTATATCTCAAGTGTATTTGTTTTGAAGATTGCTAAGCTGCTGAATTTGTAGATGTCAGACTATAAAACAAACATAGTGTCAACAAGCTTCCCGCCTAAAAAGAAACGTCAATACTCAGTAGAAACACTCTCTAAAATGAAGCTTCGACGACGTGAGCTGTACAAAGAGATATCATTTGATAAAAAAGAATTATTTTTATCACAACGACGATCAGAAGAGTTTGAATCAAAAAGCCAGTGTGTGTCGCTTGATTACAGTAAAGAAGGGTCATCCTTCAAAGCTGAGGTTGAGTTACCTAAGCAAAGAACTCCCACGATACACGAGCCATCTTTTGTTACTGAGAGAGGTAAGAAACAAAAAAGATGTAATTTCTACATGATACAGACTAAACACGAAGACATAATTATACACACATATTGTTTGTACATACAAGTATATGAATATAAATATGCATTGATTTGCTAACGCGTTATACATTTTGACTCTATATTAGCCGATATAGCTTAGGTTGTTTTACTGAACCGACTGCTAGCTCTGGCAAAGGAAAGAATCTTACTAACCACTTTTCCGTGTTTGAACATGGTAAGTCGGAGGAAATATCTTGTTTAAATTTGAATATACTCTGTTCTAATATATTAGTTATAATTCTACTTATATTAGGTTCGACATCTGCTACACTGTGATGACCCAAAAGGTCATCCTAAGTAGTTCTAGCCAAATTTGTGTTCCGAGGCCCCGAAAGCCTCCGTTAATCTTACCTCGATATGCGTGCGCAGCCCGAGCATGTAGTCGGGAAGCTTCTATGTGAAAATTTGATAAAAATGGAACTTTGAATTGAATAATTGAATAAAGTTGACTTTGGTCAACATTTTTGGTAAACGGACCCGGACCCATGATGTGACGGTCCCGGAGGGTCCGTAGGAAAGTATGGTACTTGGGCGTATGCCCGGAAGCGAATTCCGAGGTCCCAAGCCCGAGAAATGAATTTTTAAAGAAAATTATTTTCTGAAAATAATAAAGGATTTTGAAAATGAATTATTATGTGAAAACCGTGTTACTGGACCCGTATTATGGTTTCGAAGCCCGGGACAGGTTTATTATATGTTATGGGACTTATCTGTAAAATTTGGTGTAAAACGGACTTGAAATGACGTAATTCGGATTGAAATCGGATAAGTTAAGCTTTATGAAGTTTTGAGAAAATTCTATGAGTTTTGAGGTTTAATTCGGTATTTTTGATGATATCTTGGTGATTTAAAAGCTTGAATAAGTCCGTAGGATGTTTTGGGAGTTGTGCGTGTTTTTGGTTTTGAACCTCGCGGGCTTGGGTGAGTTTCGGGTAGCTAACGGGGTGTGAAAAGTGCTAAAAATCTGGTGTGCTTGGAATTTTCTGGTGTCCAACGTTTTCTTCTCCGCGATCGCGGACGTGTTCTTGCGATCGCGATGTGTCAGGGGTTGGGGGTGACTAGTTGACTCTATGCGAACGCAGGGCCTCAACCACGATCGCAGAGCTTGGGGGCCAGTGCTCTACGCGATAGCGGAAGGCCTCACGCGAACGCATATAGTAAGTCTTGGGATGGGGGCTGGGTAGGCGTTACACTATGCGAACGCAATCGCTTGGTCGCGATCGCGAGGGCTAGTGACCGTGTTACCTGCGATCNACCTCAATTTGGGGTCGGATCTTGAAACAAATCATATATTTTAACTCGTGGGGTAATGGGTGAACGGGTTTTGGTCCGAACCTCGAATTAGACCACGTGAACCCGGGGTCAAATTTTGATATTTTGGGAAGAATGCTAGAAATTGAGTATTTAGGCTATGGGATGGTGTTATTGAGTTATTATTGATATACTTAAGTTAATTATGCCAAGATATTGTGGTTCCGGAGTTGAATTCAAAAGGAAAGACGATCTTAGAGGGTTGATTGTTATACTTTGGACCGAGGTAAGTGTCTTGCCTAACTTTGGTGATGGAATATGTATTAATTGCTATGTGCTAAGTGATTATCATGTTCATTGCATAGGTGAGGTGACGAGTACCTATGCAATGTGTGTCAAGCATGCCCGTGAGTCTCTTTTTGATAGAAATTGCAGTAATTCTTCCATGTTTAGCATATTATGAAATCGTCTTTACTGGGTAATTCATTCTTGATTGAAAGTATTGGTTGTTAAGTTGAGAAGTGTTGATACGAATGATAATCCAAGTGTAAAGGATACGATCAAAGTAATTAGTTATAGCTGAGACCCTTGCCGGGCATTTCTTGAGCTACTAATTGATGTTTTCCCCTTCCCGGGTGTTTGAACTGCTTATTTCCACTATGATGTACTCCTTGCCATTGCATCTGTTATTGTTTGGTGAGGAAGAGTGTAAAGCACGAAGGGTGATGTCATGCCATGATATTTGATTACATTGCATAGTGAGGAAGAGTCTAAAGCACGAAGGGTGATGCCCTGCCATGATTCATATTGATTAATGCACGAAGGTAAATGTCGTGCCATGACTTTTATTGATTATAAGCACGAATGTTAATGTCGTGGCATGATACATTGTTCATTGCATAGTGAGGAAGAGTGTAAAGCACGAAGGGTGATG
>ML522175.1:32073-54759 GCA_005239535.1 Nicotiana rustica | reverse complement strand
GCATGTAGCCGGGAAGCTTCTATGTGAAAATTTGATAAAAATGGAACTTTGAATTGAATAATTGAATAAAGTTGACTTTGGTCAATATTTTTGGTAAACAGACCCGAACCCGTGATGTGATGGTCCCGGAGGGTCCGTATGAAAATATGGGACTTGGGCGTATGCCCGGAAGCGAATTCCGAATTCCCAAGCCCGAGAAATGAATTTTTAAAGAAAATTGTTTTCTGAAAATAATAAAGGATTTTGAAAATGAATTATTATGTGAAAACCGTGTTACCGGGCCCGTATTATGGTTTCGAAGCCCGGGACAAGTTTATTATATGTTATGGGACTTATCTGTGAAATTCAGTGTAAAATGGACTTGAAATGACGTAATTCGGATTGAAATCGGATAAGTTAAGCTTTATGAAGTTTTGAGAAAATTCTATGAGTTTTGAGGTTTAATTCCGTATTTTTGATGATATCTTGGTGATTTAAAAGCTTGAATAAGTACGTAGGATATTTTGGGAATTGTGCGTGTTTTTGGTTTTGAACCTCGAGGGCTCGGGTGAGTAGTTGACTCTATGCGAACGCAGGGCCTCAACCGCGATCGCAGAGCTTGGGGTCCAGTGCTCTACGCGATCGCGGAAGGCCTCACGCGAACGCATATAGTAAGTCTTGGGATGGGGGCTGGGTAGGCGTTACACTATGCGAACACAATCGCTTGGTCGCGATCGCGAAGGCTAGTGACCGTGTTACCTGCGATCGCATCCTCTTATCCGCGATCGCGAAGCTTCAGACCCAGTACTCTCCGCGATCGCGTGCCTCCTGCCGCTATCGCGATAGCCATTTTCGCCCAGTCATTTTAAAAGCCCCAAAACAGAATATCATTATGGGATTCCTTATTTTTGCACTTTTCTCTTATTCTCCAAACTCCATTGAAGACCTCCAAGCCAATTCTTCCTCCATAGCCTCTTGGGTAAGTTTCCTAACATCAATTTCTTCCACTTTCCTTTCATAATCATTAGAAATCTAGGCCAAAAATCATAAAATCAGTAGAAATTAAGGGTTTTGGGTAGAATTAGGTTTTTGGAAAAATTGGGTGATTCAACCTCAATTTGGGGTCGGATCTTGAAACAAATCATATATTTTAACTCGTGGGGTAATGGGTGAACGGGTTTTGGTCCGAACCTCGAGTTTAGACCACGTGGGCCCGGGGTCAAATTTTGGTATTTTTAGAAGAATGCTAGAAATTGAGTATTTAGGCTATGGGATGGTGTTATTGAGTTATTATTGATATACTTAAGTTAATTATGCCTAGATATTGTGGTTCCGGAGTTGAATTCAAAAGGAAAGGCGATCTTAGAGGGTTGATTGCTATACTTTGGACCGAGGTAAGTGTCTTGCCTAACTTTGGTGAGGGAATAGGTATTAATTGCTATGTGCTAAGTGATTATCATGTTCATTGCATAGGTGAGGTGACGAGTACCTATGCAATGTGTGTCAAGCATGCCCGTGAGTCTATTTTGATAGAAATTGCAGTATTTCTTCCATGTTTAGCATATTATGAGATTGTCTTTACTTGGTAATTTATTCTTGATTGAAAGTATTGGCTGTTGAGTTTGAGAAGTGTTGATACGAATGATAATCCAAGTGTAGAGTATGTGATTGAGGTGATTGGTTATAGCTGAGACCCTTGCCGGGCATTTCTTGAGTTACTAATTGATGTTTCCCCCTTGCCGGGTGTTTTGAACTGCTTATTTCCACTATGCTGTACTCCTTGCCATTTTATCTGTTATTGTTTGGTGAGGAAGAGTGTAAAGCACGAAGGGTGATGCCGTGCCATGATATTTGATTACATTGCATAGTGAGGAAGAGTGTAAAGCACGAAGGGTGATGCCGTGCCATGATTCATATTGATTATAAGCACGAAGGTAAATGTCGTGCCATGACTTTTATTGATTATAAGCACGAAGGTTAATGTCGTGCCATGATACATTGTTCATTACATTGTGAGGAAGAGTGTAAAGCACGAAGGGTGATGCCGTGTCATGATATTTGATTACATTGCATTGTGAGGAAGAGAGTAAAAACACGAAGGGTGATGCCGTGCCATTGTTTACTTTTCTGATATTTATACTTGCTTCGTGGGCTATTGTGTTAGATTGCCTCCCTTGTTTACTTCTGTCTGTCAATTAGACTGTTTCACTTCACTTGTTTCCCCTTTACTGCCCCTGCATCCCTTACTTGTTTGCTTATCTCTTGTCTCGTATTATCCCTATTACCTGTTGTAGAATAGGACATGTTATCGTTATTGTCAAGTCTAGACTCGTCACTACTTCGGCCGAGGTTAGGCTCGGCACTTACTCAGTACATGGGGTCGGTTGTACTGATACTACACTGCACTTCTTTATGTTGTGCAGATCCCGCTCCCGAACCCCGTGGACTGCTCTGAGGGAGTCACCTTCAGTCCACATTGAGCTTCAAGGTACACCACTAACGTTCGTGGACCCTGGAGGCTCCTCTGCTATTGTGTCCTATTGTCTTATATCTCTTTCAGTTCTAAAGACAATACTGTATTTCCTTTCAGACTTGTATTTAGTATTCTTATAGCTAGTCCGTGAGATTGTGACACCCCGGTTTTGGGATTTTGCGTTATTGTTGTCTTTATCGTTTCATTATGCGTTTCGAATTATTATTACTTTCTACTATAAAACTTTTGAAGTGACTCGGGATATTCCAGTAAAGGCTTGAAAGTTAATGGCTTTAAATACTGTTACGTTGTTTATAGATGTCAAATGTTGTGTACGTTAGCTTGTCTAGCGGGTTCAACGTTAGACGCAGTCACGACCTGAAAGGTGGTATTTCGGGTCGTGACATACACCCTATGAACGACATGCTCCATAGAGATTGCTTATAACAAGCAAAGGCTTATTTCAATGCTAATGCTATTGTTATTGCAACTAATATGCACAGGTTATAGATTAACAACAATATGTTTGAATATTAAATAATTGCCAGTCGTCCAGGCGTTCTAAAAACTGTACCGACTGTATATATTGTGGTGCAAAAAGATTTGAACATGAGTCGCCGACATTTTGTTGTAGCAAAGGTCCTGTCAAGTTGATCTCACATAAAATGCCTACTGAATTTTCGAATCTTTATTTAGGAAATACTGAAGAATCTGAACACTTTCGTACCTACCTTAGAATGTACAACAACATGTTTGCATTTACTTCACTTGAAGTAAATTATGACAAAGTTCTAGTAAAAAAGAACCGTGAAATTTACACATTTAAAGTACAAGGGCAAATGTATCATTTCATAAATGATTTGATTCCACCAAATTAACAACCAAGAAATTTACCGCTATATTTTTACGATGATATCACAGAAATATTAAATCGAATGGCCTCCTCAAGTATACTTAAACACTCAGTTGCTGAAAAACTGATGGATATACTGAAGATAAATCTTTATTGTATCTTCTTGAAATCTCTGATACATATCCCAGATTTGTCAAGCTTTTATATTGCGTTGGGAAGTGGTCCTGGCTTAGATCAATGAGTATATAACCTGCCAAGCGTGTCAGATATAATAACATTATGGCTAGAACAAGAAACAAACCATAATAGTTCTGGACCACATATTCGAATTCATACTCATAGTAACAAGAGACAATTAGTAAATTTTTATTATGGTTGCTATGAT
Source organism: Nicotiana rustica (assembly GCA_005239535.1). Lineage (NCBI taxonomy): Eukaryota > Viridiplantae > Streptophyta > Magnoliopsida > Solanales > Solanaceae > Nicotiana > Nicotiana rustica. The sequence continues at coordinate 51,069 of ML522175.1, read as the reverse complement.
CCTTTGCAATATCCACTATTATTTCCATATGGTCAAAATGGATGGCATTGCGGTATTCAAAAGGTTATACAGCCTGGACGTAAATTAAGAAGAAAAAGAGCTTACTATGAAACTGAACAACTTCCAAGTGTATCTAATATATGTTCAAATGATGGACTACTTGACATGGAAGTTGAAGTTCTACAAAAGGGTAAACGAAAAAGAGATACTATTTCTTTTCGTGAATACTATTGCTACAAACTTCAGATGAGAGATAATGAGGAAACGTAATTTTACATTATGGCTGATTATTTCAGCAATATTCAATTGATAAATTCATAAAAGTAGAAACTCAAAGGTTAGATTTTGCCTCATTTAATCAAGATTTATTTCGAGTTGATGTACTACAAGGTCTTTTGGATATCCTAAGACTTGGAGAAAGAGAAGCTTCTAAGATAGGAAAAATGCATTTTCTTCCAACAAGTTTTACGGGTGGTCCCAGAGATATGCGTCAGCGTTATATGGATGCTATTGCATTAGTGCAACATTTTGAAAAGCCTGATATATTTTTAACAATGACATGCAATCCATGTTGGCCAGAAATAAAAGAACATTTGCTCGTAACAGATGAAACTCAAAATAGGTCTGATTTAATTAGTCGGGTATTCAGAGCAAAGGTATAAGAGATGAAAACAGATATATTAAAAAGAAACATATTTGGAAAAGTTGCAGCTTTTATGTACACTATAGAATTTCATAAACGTGGTCTTCCACATGCTCATTTTCTTATTATACTTGTTGATGACTACAAATTATTGACACCTGAGGCTTACGATAAATTTGTTTCTGTTGAGCTGCCTGATCCTGATAAAAACTCTTACTTACATAAGCTTGTTACTAAACATATGATGCATGGGCCTTGTGGTCATTTGAATCCTACCAATTCATGTATGAAGAAAAGAGAATGCAAATTTAAGTATCCAAAGACTTTTGCCTCTAAGACAACAAAAGGAAATGACTCATATCCAATTTATAGAAGACGAAACTGTCACGACCCAAATTTTCGTCTTTTGGGTATCGTGATGGCACCTAGTATTAGGGGCTAGGTAAGCCTAACAGTTACTGAATAACAACAATAATTAAAGGATAATTAACAGTCTCGATATAGAAATCTTGACAGAATTTACAATGTTTTCCCAAAACCGGTAATACAAGTCATAAGCTCTACGAATTTATTCTAAAACCTCTAATTACCACTGTTCAGAATGAATACAACAGAGTATGAATAATAATTACAAAAGAAGGTGACTCTGAAGCCTGCGAACGCAGCAGCAGGTTACCTTGAGTCTCCCCGTCAATGGTCCATACAACTACTATCAATCAATACCTGGATCTGTGCAACAAAAATGCACAGAAGAGTAGTATGAGCACACCACAACGGTGCCCAGTAAGTATCAAGACTAACCTCGGTGGAGTAGTGGCGAGGACTAGTCAGGACACCACCGGTCTACAAAATAACTGACATGAACATAAAAGTAACCGAACACCACATATATCTAAGAATTCACGGGATAATTTACAACAATGACAATATGATGCGGAAGGAAACCACAGAAAATAACCACGAAACAGCATAAAATACACGAAAAGATGGACAGCAAAACAAGCCAAACAGAAGAAAACACAATGCACTAGAGAACCCCACAGCTCAACTCTACGTCTATTTATTCACATCGAGCTTTAGCCATTAAATTCCATAAGCTGGTGGAGACCCTTAAACGACAGATCATATGAAAATCTTTGCAAATAAAATCATCTTAACGTAGAAAGATTTCCTTTGAAAACATACTTTCTCCAAGATATATATAAGTATATGTACTAGAGAGAATTACGTAAAACATAGTTTTCTTTCAAAATACGAAGTTTTCAAAGATTCTTTCCCAATAAAAGACTTCCAAGTATCATTTTATGCAAGACTAGTGCTTTTCAAATATACCTTCGATGTAAAAGCCTTCAGATATAGTCATTTCGAAACCATTACTTTTCAATAATACTTTCAGTAAAATCTCGTAATCATAATCTTCTCAAAGTAAATCTATCGGAACTCAGTCCGTACTCGAAACATGTCTTGTCAATAAATGTAGTAAGATATCAGTGTGAATGTCCGGATTAAAACAACGAAATATTAACTCTTAAACAAATGCAGTAAATATCAAACAAGGACACGAAAAAATATAATGCAAAGACAAGTGCACGGCATCACCCTTCGTGCTTTTACTCTCATCCTCACAATAAATAAATAGAAACGGCATGACATGTCCCCTCGTGCCTAAATAAATAATCACTCGGCACGGAATGTCCCCTCGTGCATAAATAAATAATCACTCGGCACGGAATGCCCCCTCGTGCATAACCTCACAATCACTCGGCACGGAATGTCCCCTCGTGCATAAATAAATAAATAAATAAATAAATAAATAAATAAATAAACACTCGGCACGGAATGTCCCCTCGTGCATAAATAAATATATANCCGTGCATAACCTCACAATCACTCGACACGGAATGTGCCCTCGTGCATAAATAAATAAATAAACACTCGGCACGGAATGTCCCCTCTTGCATAAATAAATAAATAAACACTCGGCACAGAATGTCCCCTCGTGCATAAATAAATAAATAAATAAACACTCGGCACAGGATGTCCCCTCGTGCATAACCTCACAATCACTCGGCACAGAATGTCCCCTTGTGCATAAATAAATAAATAAACACTCGGCATGGAATGTCCCCTCGTGCATAAATAAATAAACAAACAACAAATTGACGAAACAAATCAACAATAGGAACCATAAATCACAACGTCCCAGCAAGGGAATCAACAATGCAAACAATATCATAACAACACAAATAATAATAGAAAACACACCATCCCGGCAAGGGAAAACAACTATAACCAATCTCGCCTAAGCAATTTAACTTTACGGAATAAACTCAACTTAAACGAAGGTCCAGAAATATGCAACATCAAGGAAACATCCAACACATAAATGTTTATCACCTGACCCAAGTAGCACATAAAGGAGGAATCATAGGAATTACAATGTAAGACTCACGAGCATGCTTGACACCAACGAACGGATGTTCTAACTACGGCTAAGCAACTATAAAACTAGATAACACTAATATAGTCCGTTTGACAGTTTTAGGAAGCAAATATAGCATAAAGATAAGAGCGGTAAAATATTCAGTTAAGTCAATTAGGATCAAATAATCAACGAAGGAAATCCAAAAGTAAGTAATCCTAATTAAGCAAGAAATAATGAAATTAACAACCAAGGATTCAAATGTAACAATTACAACTCATACACAGGTAACATAAGAACCTACAAATCCTAAAAGGCCAAACTTTAGCAAATAAGTCCGAGTACGCACTCGTCACCTCGTATACACGGACTACAATCAACAAGGAAGACTCAATCCTAAGGGGTAGTTCCCCCCCCACAAGGTTAGGCAAGATACTTACCTCAAAGACGATAACCCGATACTCTAAAATGAACTTCTCGGGCGAAAAGACTTCCGGACGGCTCAAATATGAAATTCGCCCCTTAATAATGCTACGATGGCCCACCACACTAACTAAATTCCAATCTAAAACAATGCAACACAATTGCACCAATATTAGCAAGATTTCTATACATTAAGTCATTTAGACATTTTATCAAACACCTAGTAGGCATAAATCTTTAAATCTCATAACCATAGAATTAGTTCATCCAACTACCATCATTTCCCAACAACTTATCCCACCTTCATTTTTAGATAATTTATAACTTCCAACATCACATGTATGATCATCCACCCACACCCAACCAATAAATTTTATCAAATAATCACCTCTCAATCTCTACAATAATTATGTATTTAAATTGGAAATTTATAGCTTTCGATCACTATACCAAGAGCTCCAATACTTAATTCATACTTATACTCCCATAATAAATCGGTATATTTAAGTCTAAGGGTGTAGGATTACCTTTTGGAAAGAATCTTGCAAAATCCTCCTTTGAATTCTTGAAGAAATTTCTTGAAGATCTAAGGATTTGATGGTGGGTTGAGTTAGTTTTAGGGTTGAATTGATGGAATGAAACACCAAATTAGTAGGGATTACTCACCTTGAATATGGGAGGAGTTGGAGGGCTTGAGAGAGTGGAGAAGAGCTCAAAAATTCGCCCTAGATGAAGTGGGGAAATAACCCCGAAGTCTTATATCAAAATAGGGACGGGTTACAAGAAAAAACCAGAATATGCACAGCCGCGCCGCATGGGGCGGCGCGTGGGGCCGCGCGGTAGTGTAAAGTTTTTCCAGCTTTTGGTAATTTGGCCATAACTTCTTGTAGGAGTGTCCAAATGATGAACGATTTGAAGCGTTACAAACTAGACTCGATGACCATTTATTTGATAGGTTGTTTGTCACATAAATACTTATATATATGTAGATATGATTTTTCAAAGTTGGATCTTGTGCGTACTCATTTGAAACTTTAGTCTATCATGAAATTTTCCAACTTGACTTAGACTTAGGACTCATCTTAGACCCCACATCACTTATAATATGTCTCGTACACTTATTGTCATATCCTATTGATATCGATCATATTAACATTCCTCGTCGGCACAAAATGATATAATTAGCATACATCGACTTTCTTAATAGTGCTTAAGTACTTTAAAAAAAGAATCGGGGTGTTACAAAAACACTTGTAAATATGTGAAAGTTAGGAAATAATTTCTCGATAACTCATGGGTTGTTCCTTACAATCCTTATCTATTAAAAAAATATAATTCTCATATAAATGTAGAAGTTTGCTCCGATATTAAGTTGTCAAATATATATATATATATATATATATATATATATATATATATATATATATATATATATATATATATATATATATAAAGAACATGATAAGATTTCATTTGGCTTACAAAAAAATAACACAAATATAAAAATAGATGAGATAAAAGAGTATCAATCTGCTAGATGGGTATCACCTCCAGAAGCTATGTGGTGCTTATTTGTCTTTCCTATCAGTGAAATGACTCCAAGTATTTATCATCTCCAGTTACATCTTGATAGACTACAATTTGTCTCTTTTAGAAAAACTGACACGATAAATAGTATCGTGAAAAACGCTATGATTAAAAAGATGAAGTTGACAAAATTCTTCTTGATGAATGAAACAACGAAGATGCTAAAGAGCTTAAGTTGTTGTATAATGATTTCCCACAATATTTTGTTTGGTCGTCTACTTACAAAATATGGACTCGACTACAACGGGGTAATGTTATCGGACGTGTTGTAACGTATCATCAAACAGAATGAGAAAGATATTACCTTAGATTATTACTAATGAATGTAAGAGGACCAAAATCATATGAAGATCTTTTGACAGTGATATGTTGTGACATATTTAGAGAATCTGCAGAAAAAAGAGGATTGTTGCATTGTGACAACAACTTAGTTGAATGTATGTTTGAGGCTGCCTGCTATCAAATGCCTTATAGTTTAAGACGTTTATTTGCTACAATATTAGTATATTGCAACCTTAGCCCGAGAGAATGTTGGGGAAAATTTGAAGATTCAATGTCTGAAGACTATAAGAGCTTAGCCAATATAACAACAAAAGATATCTACCTTGATGTCTTGAATCGCATTAATTATATACTACATTCTACGGAGCGTGATATTAATGAATTTAACCTTGTTCCAGAAACTATCAAATCTTCAAAAATCGCAAATGAAGCGAAGGAAGTGTATTTTGAAAGAAATATCATTGTCAGCGATGAAGATTTACTGTTACATAAAAAATTAAATATTGAACAAAACAAATGCATCATCCTCCAGAGAGTATTTGCCAACAAATCTTGAGCATTTTTTATTGATTGTCCTGGAGGAAGTGGTAAGACATTCTTATATTGTTATTAGCAACTGTAAGATCCAGAGGGTTTATAGCATTAGCAACAACAACTTTTGGAGTTGCAACTTTGATTCTTCTAGGAGGACTCATTCACATTTTAAAATTCTGATTAATATTGATGAAAAATTCTCTTGCAATATCAGCAAGCAAAGCTGACTGACATCTTTGATTCGTGACGCAAAATTGATAGTTTGGGATGAAGTATCAATGGAAAAAAAGAACATGATTGAAGCTTTAGATTCTCTTCTAAAAGATATAATGGACACAAATACGCTTTTTGGCGAAAAAATAGCTGTGTTTGGAGGAGATTTTAGACAAACTCTTCATGTGGTTCGAAGTAGGAAAAAGAAAGACTTCATTCGAGAAAGCATATTGAACTCCGAAATATGGAATGAGCTTGAAAAACTACGATTATCGGAAAATATGCGTGCGAGAATTGATCCCTCTTTATGTGAATATTTGATGCGAATGTGAAATGGAATAGAAAAGACAAATATGGATAACAAAATAATAATCCCGAGGTCTTTTAATTTTCCTTATACTACTGAAAGACAATCGTTAGACATGTTATTCAAAAAATATATCATGATGTACATCCACCTTTTTTAGAATTCCCCTTTTTTAACTTCCCATGTTATTTTGACGACAAAGAAATGACTTTGTTGATGAAATAAATTATAGGCTTATAACTCAATTTTCTAAAGATGCTAAGATATTTGTTGCAACTGGTGAAACTGTTGAACTGAATGATCAAAGTCAATTTGAGAACTTTTTACATTCATTGAATCTTGTTGGTTTTCTCCTTACAAACTAATACTAAAAGAAAATTATCCCCTCATATTATTGCGGAATTTAAATCCTTATGAAGGTTTATTCAATGGTACACTATTGATATGCTGCGATTTTAAGAGTCGTGTTATAAGCACTCAAACTGCAAGTGGTGAATTTAAGAATACACATGTATTTATTCCCAGAATACCATTACTATTTTCATATGATGAAAAATTACTTATCCCATTTAAAAGAACACAATTTTCTTTACGTCAGTATTTTGCTATGACCATAAATAAAGCACAAGGACAAACATTAGATTATGTTGGAATTTATTTGCGCGAAATAGTATTTTCTCATGGTCATTTATATGTTGCTTTATCAAGGGCGAAGAGTGCAAACTGTATAAAAATATTAATCTGACCACCTACTGCAGATAACGATGATGATCAATCTACATATAACATAGTATATGATGAAATAATTCAAAAGGCCCTTCTTAACTTTGTGCCTTTGTTGTTTAATTTCATTGCATGACTATCTATTTGTCATAGTGAATGCTACTTCTCATTTTCTAGTCTTGAAAACAAGGGAAACAACATCTAATGTTCTATTGAGCTCGAAATAACTTTTTGAAAATTGCTGAGCAAAAAAGTTAACTTGTTTACTTGCAAAATCTTGGCGAAGATTTTATCCTTCTGATGTAGTTTGTTGATGTGAAATATATGGATAAAACTATTCGCATTGTGAAATTCTTTCGGACGAGCAATCATTCACAGCATTAGTGTCTACAAATCTCATACACGAAGACTTGTTACATATTTTCGTGGTTTTAGTTCAACTCTGTTATATTGACTTACCTGATCCATGCATCAAGGAAAAAACTTTTTAACTCCATTTTTGTTCAAATTATACGGTGACATAGCCGATCCCAAGCCCGGACAAAGGAGGAGGGTTTATTATTTATTAGCAATTAGTTTTTGATTCGACTATGCTTACTGTAAACTGATGATGTTAGTATCAATTGCCATTTACTAAATAAGATTCTCCAAATTTGTTATATTCATCCCTCGGTTTTACTTATCTCTCAGGACATCATACCCCAAAAAGATACTAGTGCTGTAAATTAATGAAAATTGAGACAATTAATTGGGTAATTTAAAATTCTGTTTGATAATCTTCAATTTGCCTCAAAGTACATAACTCTTTTCTAATACGAAGTGCAATATGTCTTACTTGGAGTTTAAAGGTAGTCAATGAAAGTTCGACGACACTCAACTTAGTATTTAATGAAATTAGAGTGTGTAACTCACAATACATACTTCTCTCTTGAAAAACTTAGCTTCATGCACCAACTTACTTTAACTTGTGCACATGATGAAGAAGTTTGGGAAATAATGAAATCAAAACTTTGGTTACAGTAATTTGGACATGAGGTGCTACTAAATTTGATTGAATTATCTACGTCGTTGATCCTAGCCATTCTACATGGAGAATATATATCAAAGCATTTATTTACTATTTATCTATCTTTCTTCTATAAGCTTATTTTGTTGCAAGGTCTCTAAGTTGGGCTATAATCGTGTGCATGAATAAGTAATCTTTCTTCTGAGTTCAACCTTATTTTTTGGCATGCAACTAAATAGAGCAAACGTAGTAGCAACAGTGTTTATCATTTCATGATTATAGCGTACATTATTTACCTATTATCTGATTCCTACACTAATACAATACTTAACGGATGTTTCATAATTTTTTGGTATGCATTACCAGGTATTGCAACTGAATATCTTATGTTCTGTTACACAGATGGAGTTCCTACTGCAACTTCAATCCAGAAAGGAATTATTTTTTGTCCTCTCGCTTGGTGTATTGTAAATTGTTGCACATTGATGCATCGTTGGCTGAGTTTTTTTTTCAAATTACTCAATTTGATTTCGAAGTTTCTATGTTGTGTGCTTTATTTTGTTAAATTCTGGTGAATTATTTTCTATTCTTGCTTTCTTTAATGTACTCTACCATAGCTAATGTGGCTTTAGTGGGTATTTGGTAGTTTCTTTCTTTTAGATAGTGGTTAACCTTATAAACATTCTGAAGTCCCGGTTTTGCCATAAAGGAAGTATTTGATGGACTTTATATGGAAAAAAAAGAGAAAGAATGTACTGGTTTAATTTAGTGTGAGGCCCTAGCATGGAGTAGAAAATATTTGCATTCAGAAGTTGTATTGAGAATGTCGCCGAAGAGACTATGAAGGATCTTAGCTTAGTTTTAAGTCAACAAAATTCTGTTGTATCGACACTACCCCAAACTTGGTCATCTCCTCTAAATTACCTCTTGTTAAAATAATTTGAGGATTATGTCCTTAAGGAGGTGAATATTGGATGATTTATGTCTGGTTTCTTTAAATGAGTTTGCCCTTGAAATAACACCCGATTTCTTTAAAAGAGTTTTCCCTTGAAATAGTATTTGATTTATCATCTACTGAGATGGATTCTTGTTATTAGGAGTTGCTAATTTTGAGGAATCATGAGACCATTTTAGGATCCAAAGACAAGCATGTGCATTTCTAAGTCTTTTGTTTCGTTTTCTTTCCTCCAAAGATACTTTTTCCTTAGTTGCATTAGTAAAAATAACGGAACATTGTTTGCTAACTAATATGAAGCTATGATGTTTTAACTTCAATACCACACAAGAGGAGGGGTGATTTGTATGGTGTCCAATTTTTCGCTTGCACTAATTATAGAAGGGCCCGGTTCTTCTAAGGGTTCCTTAACCTACTATTGTTGAAATAGTAAATGCGGAAAGTAAAGAACACAAGTATTTTACGTGGATAACACCCGGCTCAAAAGGTGAAAAAACTACGACCTACTTCTCAGTAGGATTTTCCCAAACCCTCCACTAAATCACTGAGCCAAAACTGCATTACATAACACTTTGTAAACCTAAGGATTAACATTAATCCCGTTGTAGCAACCAGCCTCTAACTATTGCGACAACTTCAAGTTAACTCTAACTTGAATACTCAGAGTACCTATTACAATTGCTTCTCGATAACCTAAAAGGTACAATAAGAAAACTACCTACTACAATTGAACTAAAATAAAAGGCAGACACTTGGAACTGGTTCTTCTATCTGGTTCATGTAGCTTCAGGTTTGCACACTTGAATCACACACGAATTGCTTGCAAAATGCCTTGTTATTTTGCTCTCAACTCATGTTTAACTTCAGCTTTTGTGCATGCCTGTAGAATGAGAACATCCTGCAATATATAGAGTCAGTAGATGAAGAAACAACTAGAGTTTTAATGCTACTCTTCCTTGGTGAAAGAGTTCTAGTTGTTCTCAACTTCTAGCACCTCCCTTATCTTGGATAGTGTTCGCTTTGAGTAAGGAGTCCTTCTCCTTATCAATTATGCAACCTTTTTGATCAAGAGATATCAAATATACCAAGTTAAGATTATATCATTCACGTGCATCTTATATGCTCAAATCTGCCCATGTCTGTGTACACAGGGGATGGGCCTGGTTCATGCATGAGCTTCTTTTGTCAATCTTCAAAATAAATCTTCACTTGGTCCAACTAATTTCCCCTTTTTGATTAGGACAAACTTTGTGTTTTTCATAAGCTTAGGCCCTGTTTCAACTTAGCCCAACATCAACACAATGTTAGAGAAATATTATACCTTTTTATCACTTATCATCAAGGACCAGGTTTATTAGATTATAAACATCAATTGTTCAAAGTATAACCATAACCTTTTTTCCCACTTTTGGCATCATCGAAAAGTTGCACAAATGTGTAAGATAACCAGCTTTTTAAAAATTACTCATTGCCACTGGGGCTACTTCAAATGCAATCATGGATTAATCATCATATGTCAAGCTAAGGATATTAACCATCAAAGAAATATAAACAAACAATTAGAGCAAAGAATAATGAATTTCATTGATGATTGATAAGATCCTACCACAAATCATAAGGAGAAATAAAAACATTGGAAACATGAGCAAAAGCAACAAAACAATTCCCGAACTGGGTCACTGGTTGATCTACACTAGGCTAGGAGGCTTAAGGTTGGGAAGGACCAGGTGCTTGGTTTTTGGCTCGGAGTAATTTCAGCATACTCAATTCTGAGAGAATCTCTCTCAGTCTCCACCTCATCTAACCGCTTCTTCAGCCTATCAATTTCAGCATCCTTAGCCCCGTTTTCTTGCACCAAGGCTCGCACTTTGCTATTCACTGGTACCATCTTGGATGAACCGGGTTCTTTAGGAGTGGTTTGGACTTCATAGTCACAAGCAGTCAGAGTATTTGCCCCAAAATGATCCTCGCTTACCAACCTCCCATTTCTTCATAAGTACCTTGAAATGTGCAAGTATAGCCGTGAGAATAAAGCCATAGGGTATGACATGAGTCTTGGTGACATTTAAGACCCTATCAAGAAGCTGGATTATAAACCCAGGCCGGTTAATCTGCATTCCACTGTCCAAACATTCCATAAGGACCAAGTATATGAATGTGGCAATGTGCCTCCTTTCCTGCCTTGGTAGCACACATTTGTTAACAAATTCGAACAACACTGTGTGGGGTGGCTTCATCTTACTTTTGAAGACAGCCTTGGGCTCAAGTTCCTCTTCATTATTACTGAATTTTCTAGTAATGGCAATAGCAGTAGGAATATTTTCTAGGCTTGGCCACTTGAGATTCTAATAGTCATCGTACCTTTCAGCAGGTAAACCCAAAATCTCTCCCAGCTCCTTCGCATCAAAAGTGACTTTCACTCCTTTCACCACACCGGTGACTCTTCTATGTTTTACCTCACAATTGGGCATAAACTCCACAATTTCATTTATGGCCAGCATGCCATCCATCTGAAGGACCACGTCCTTCCAACCTTGCAACTGTAACTTCTCCAAAAGCAGCACTATTCCTTCCTCCTCCAAGTCCTGAGGAGTCTGCCTTTCAAGACAGTTCTCTTTCCAAACTTGACCATCTTGTCTTTCTCAGCATCAGAATCTTCTTCTTCTTCCTTTCCACTCCATTCTTCTTCCTCCACAATTTTCACTTTTTCTTGATTTCACAGCAGACCTGGTTCTTTTTGCCAAAGTGTATGTGTTACACCCCATGTTTTCGTACGTGAGAGTACGTCGTAAGTCAATTGATGTAAGCTCAGAAATAAGATTATATTTGGAAGCATATAAAGTAAGTTAATCATGTTACCTTGTAGGTTACAAATATTTAAGATCATGAATAACAAGTACCAAGAGGGTTGGAAATCTTAGAAGCTAAACTAACTAAAAAAAATAAGTTTCGTCAAAAATCGACGAGTTTGGAATGTTATAACATGTACTTTAGGGTGAGACTATGGTTCATTAAATTATAAGGAGGTTATTCTATGAGTTAATTTTGTCATATGATAGTCGTGTGCTACGTTTTAAAGTCAAGCAAGTTGTGGAACAGAAATTGGAATAGGTCTTCACAAGTTACATTAATAAATTTTCTAAACTTTGGGTCAAATGTATTAGATCATTTCTCCCAATATATAAAGTGTTATAGGACCCGCAACCTACCGAATCTAAGGTCTACGAGTCTAGTTCATAACTAAAAATACCTCACATCAAACCGACATCAGAGTAAAACGTTATGACTATTTTACCGCGGACTGTCCGGGATGAAACCGGGTCGCGAACCGGGTCGGGTCAAACAAGTGGTATAAGTCGGCAAATTCGACTTTTAAGACCCAAAATATTTCATTTTAGTCCCAAAATAGTGAGCAAGCTGAAGAGAAGGTCCCATGGTGTTCTTGAGTGATTAAGGTATGTTTTTAACGATTTCTATCGTTAAAGTTTGCCCCTGTGCCTAGAAACGCAATCTCTACGCTTTGCAATCGTTTCCCCCTTCTATTAGTTGTGTTTGGAGCTATTTTTGGAAGATAGGAATTTGTTGTTCTTACTGGTTCTTCAGGATTTATACTTGGTTTTCCAAGGTAATTATCTTGGGACTTTATTATGATCGTTTTACAAAGTTCTACGGACGTTTCGTCAAGTTAGGGTCATATGGAAAATCTGCCGATTTAAACTCAATTATGAACTGTTTATAGGTGCGTATAAGCTGCATATATATAGTGTTTTTGAAGCTTAGTACATAAGGAACAACTTTCATGAAGGAACTACGGGCATTCGGACGTTCGTTGGAGAGGTATGTTAAGGCTAAGCTCCGTCTTTCCTTTTAGCACGAATTCTGGGAAATTCCTAAGACGCCAAATGTGATATTTTACTATTCCATTGCTAGAAAGACCTTCTGTGAAAGGCATTGGGATCGTAGCTGAAGTATTTTCATGATGCTATTAGGTTGATATTCCACTTGTTCGGTTAAATAGGGTATTCGACATCTATATATGTCATTTTGTCGGCTTTCTTAACTATATGTCCATATATATGAACTCTTATTCGTATTTGGGTTGTGTGACTTAAAAATAAAGGCATTTAGTATTTGCGATCAGTCCTTCTTCCTTGTTAAAGTGTATTTTAAAATCTCTAAAGTGATACGTCGATTTCCAAAAATCTCAAATATAATTTTTATGTTTAAACTACTAAAACACTTGATTTTTGAAATACTTGCTTTTACTAATTATCAAGAAATCAGGTATAAGGACTAAGTGAAGCACCTTAAGCTTTTTATGAACATCTTCAGAGTTAAGTTATCTTTCTAAAAGTCGAGTTAAGTTTTCAAGCTTATTCAAAAAACATATGAGGTTCCACGAGACATTTGTATGCGATACGAAGGTGATTATGAGATTATGAGAATAAGAGTATCAATGAGCCAAGATTGGCTAAGTTCTTGTTATGGCCTATTATGTGCATTCAAAGTTCATATCATACATGGCATATTATGCATGGACTTCGAGCTATAATCGGAGGTAAGGGGCCTATTTGCCCGAAAGACTATATATATTATACAGATGGCCACAGGTTGGCAATATGATACCAGTTAGCTACCAGGAGAGACCGCCACTGCTAGCATTTGGTTGGGTATGTCATGCATTTGCATCAATATATATGTATTCACGACATACATTTACGCGAGCATACCATGCATATTTGATTACTATGAGGTCGGATATCGACCATGGAGGCTATCAGAGTTTCAGTGTCAGTTGGTATCTCTATTACCCTTTTTACATCAGCTATGTATGATTCTACTTTCTGCCTTACATACCAGTACATTTTTATTCGTACTGATGTCCCGTTTCTTGGGGACACTGCATTTTTGTTTCGTGCGTGCAGGTCCAGGTAGGGACTCTAATCGACCCTCCGCTAGGATTTCGGGGTTCAGCTGCGAGTTGGTAAGCTCCACCTCTTCCTGGAGCTTTCATAGGATGGTTACTTTTGTTGTACAGTTTGGGTATAGTCGGGGCCTTGTCCCGACAATGCTTATGACACTCTTAGAGGCTATTGTGGACACAATATTTTAGGTTTTTTTGCAGCTTTCAGTCTCCAGCCCATAGGCTTGGCATGTATATATATGTGTGTAGGCATGTATGTCTTCAGTCGCGGCCTCGTCGGCCAGCTAGTAATTTATTATTTTGGCTTGTCTACTTTGTTTATATGGCTTATTGTTATTCAGGTCATGACCTTAATGGTCCAGGCTTAGTATTTCATATGTTGTGCTGCCCGATCTGTTGGGCCCCTAATTTAGTTAGCTAGTATGTTTAGTGGATAACTCGTTCGAATACAGTATCGAGTGCCAGTCGTGCCTCCCCTAGTTTAGGGCGTGACAAACTTGGTATCAGAGCTAGGTTGTATCCCAGGAGTCCACAAGCCGTGTCTAGTAGAGTCTTGTTTATGGGTGTGTTGTGCACCACACTTATAAGTAGGAGGCTACAGGGCATTTAGGATTGTCACTCTTTCTTCTTACTCTAGATCGTGTGGTTGAGCTCAGTCGTAAGAACTCAATTTACTCAATTCTATCTTATTTATCATACGACGATGCATAATTCTAGAAATATGGGGTGTAAGGGATTGCATGTGGCTGTGAAAGAGTTGAGTCAGAGGAACTCGATTTTGCATGATGCCTATGATGAATAAATGTAAGGTCTTCAACAAATTATGTGTGTACTAAGATGTGTAAATTTCTTAATAAGGATCTCTAAGGCAAGAATATTTATCTACTCATATGGTAAAAAAAATGAGAGATTCAGAAGATAGATACAAGTTTCAACAAGAAAAAGAAGCAAGATGAAGAAGGGTACAAGGTGCCTAGTTAATGAAGATTGTCCGAATTTACGATTCAAGCAGAGAAATACAAGCATATTGAATTACCTACAATTGTAACAGAGGTATGTACAATTGGCCATACCCGTCTCAATTATACCCTATGGGAGCTAACTGAAATAATTTAAGAGAAGGACGGGATATCAGGATCTATTTGGGGTTAGAGTAACCCAAATTGGTGGATGATTATTATCATTAGCTAACATTTCCAAAGGATAGTGCAAATATGGTAATATATCTCCTTGTGTGAGACCCATATGGTGAACTCTAGAATAGTACAGTCAGATATAAATACTAGAATATTCAAAAAATTCAGAAGATCGACAGTGAGATCCTACAAGAAATAAATATTTACTTTAGTATGACTCCAACCCCTAGTAACAAAAAAAAAAGAGAACATGAATTAGGGATCAAAGGAATTAGTAATAGTCGGCATGTTTTCAAAGATAGTGTTCCGACAATAATAGAATGAACAATAGAAGAATAACCTTTAAAGGTCATTCACGAAGACGTTTTTCTAAAGCAAGCACTATGAGCAGAGTTAAGCTTAAGGGACTAAATGTGCCAGTTACACCAGGTGTCACCCTTGTGCGTAAGCAATTCAATTATCCTTCGTGTAGAAGGGTTGCCACAAAGCGAATAATATGTGAGTGAAGATGTGAAACAAAAATGCCAAAGAGGAAGAGGTAACAATCGATTGATAAAGGAAAAATGCGGTAAAAAGGTGAAAGGAATGAGATTTCATTTATTCATATCCTACATATATAATATGACTCCAGAACATTATGCAAGCATGACGCCGGGGAGAATCAATAAGGGTTTCACACTCAATGATATTGATAAATAAGTGTGAATGAACACTTGATACATAAGGATACCGTACGAGAGGTAAGTTAAGACAAATGACATAACCCAGGAGGCGTTACCTAAAATGTAGATATGAGAATGGACCAGCGGGTAGTCAGTAGTTGATTCAGGAATAGCCTAGCTATGGCTAGATAGGAGGATACAAACAAATCAATAGATCATGCAAGATAAACGTAGTGAAACTCAGCATAGGAAATTCAGTCTCTTAGATACGACATCATAATCCTCGAGAAATATTCAGACAGGAGTTGGGGTAGTAGAAGGAACAATGTAATTGTTATGGAAATAAAAGAGAGTGCCACAAGGGAGACAACTGAAATTTCAATTCAGAAGCAACCCTACGAGCACAAGGGCATGGAGGTAAGTAACTAATGATAATGATAGGCGAGTAAGAACATCAGGAATACCGTGGGGTATACAATGTCATAAGGTCGCAACTTTATAAGAGTCATAAGTTCTTCCCTAAGCATTGCAACGAAAGACTAGCTGAAGAAATAAGGAAGAAGGCTTCAACATAAGCATATTGACCTAAATAAGAAATGGTCTTGTAAAAGCAGTCTCACTATAATGTTGTATGCACTCCACAGGAAAGTGGCACCTATCGTGGCTAATGAACGGAAAAAAAAAACCAAAATTTGATAATTGAGATCATATGAGTTACAGGGAACTCCCGTATTCGTGGGCACTAAGATAAGCCAAGTATCCATGCAGCAAGTAACAGAACGACCAGGAAAAGTAATTGCTTATATTTAAAGACAACTGAGAAGGCATGAAAGGAATTCTATGGTGCCAGCATGTTAAAAGGAAGGTCGCAAGTAGTATAAATAGATATGCGTAGGTCGCAAGCTAAAGTATGGTAGAGCAACAAGGTTTTAGCTAGACAGGATTAAGGATTGATAAGGTGACGAGAATAGGTAATTCCTCGGGATTAAGCCCATCACTACAAGATAGCTGATGGTTTCCATAAAGTTATAAAAAGCTCAATGTTGCATGAGTGAACTCAAAGGAGTTTAAAACTAGGAGCATTTAGAAGATATAGAATGCTACCATGGTAGTAAATTAAGGGTGTAATTGTGATAAATGATAAGAGGATGACGTTTAGGCTTTTGATTGAGTAATGATTTTGAGAACAAGGATTTCATGAACTCCACGTGATTAGAATACCCCCATAGGATGAATCACATTGGGATGCTATGAAATACAGTTATTTGAGTATAGTATCGTCCCTAAGTGGATCGGGAAAATCACTTCCGATATTCCCCGATGAGACGTGAGCCCGGGTGACGATATATTACATAAGAGGTTTCAAGTTATCAATGGTAGGTTATAGATCAACATTAAGGGGAATCAACAATAGATGGATGAAAGTTACAAAGTATGAGAGGAGATTAGGCTGTCATTATTAAGATGAATAGTAATAAGAAAGCATTAAATAGATTAGAGTTATACATATAGGATAAGCGGTGAGAGAGTAACCTGGAGTTGGGTGGCAGGCCTCAATAATAACTAACCAAAGTAAGAGTTATGGTACAATATGACCTACCTAGTTATGATAAAGCCATAAGCATAGATGACTGAGGCTATGAAGCAAGATATAGAAATAGTCGTAAGTTCAACAAAGTACCAAGAAAAGAACTTTAGTAAACCTATAGATGCCCAGAGGGACAACTTGTCATAGTACTTTATATGTTCACAAAGTAAAGCCTAGAGATTGGTTAAAAGCTAATGGAAAAAGGAAATAAGTGTTGTATTGGTGCACATTCAAGGTTAGAATCGTACAGGCTGCATGAAAGAAGGTAGAAAGAGTTACGATATTGGAAGGAATTCGACCACAAGTCGTGGTATGAGAAAGAGGCCTAAAGGGGGGAATGACCTAGCCTTTGGATTTATTCACCGAACAACTCCCTAGATGTCAAAGACAATATTAATGTATTCGTAAGAGTTATTACTTAAGAGACGGATAAGTGCATTACTCAACATTCAAGACATTCAGAAGTTCGTTGGAGAGGTATGTTAAGGCTAAGCTCCGTCTTTCCTTTTAGCACGAATTGGAAATTCCTAAGACGCCAAATGTGATATTTTACTATTCTATTGCTAAAAAGACCTTCTGTGAAAGGCATTGGGATCGTAGCTGAAGTATTTTCATGATGCTATTAGGTTGATATTCCACTCGTATGATTAAATAGGGTATTCAACATCTATATATGTTATTTTGTCGGCTTGCTTAACTATATATCCATATATATGAATTCTTATTCGTCTTTGGGTTGTGTGACTTAAAAATAAAGGCATTTAGTATTTGCGATCAGTCCTTCTTCCTTGTTAAAGTGTATTTTAAAATCTCTAAAGTGATACGTCGATTTCCAAAAATCTCAAATATAATTTTTATGTTTAAACTACTAAAACACTTGATTTTTGAAATACTTTCTTTTACTAATTATCAAGAAATCAGGTATAAGGACTAAGTGAAGCACCTTAAGCTTTTTATGAACATCTTCAGAGTTAAGTTATCTTTCTAAAAGTCGAGTTAAGTTTTCAAGCTTATTCAAAAAACATATGAGGTTCCACGAGACATTTGTATGTGATACGAAGGTGATTATGAGATTATGAGAATAAGAGTATCAATGAGCCAAGATTGGCTAAGTTCTTGTTATGGCCTATTATGTGCATTCAAAGTTCATATCATACATGGCATATTATGCATGGACTTCGAGCTATAATCGGAGGTAAGGGGCCTATTTGCCCGAATGACTATATATATTGTACAGATGGCCACATGTTGGCAATATGATACCAGTTAGCTACTGAGAGAGACTGCCATTGCTAGCATTTGGTTGGGTATGTCATGCATTTGCATCAATATATATGTATTCACGACATACGATTACGCGAGCATACCAAGCATATTTGATTACTATGAGGTCGGATGTCGGCCATGGAGGCTAACAGAGTTTCAGTGTCAGGTGGTATCTCTATTACCCTTTTTACATCAGCTATGTATGATTCTACTTTCTGCCTTACATACCAGTACATTTTTATTAGTACTGATGTCCCGTTGCCTAGGGACACTGCATTTTTGTTTCGTGCGTCCAGGTCCAGGTCCAGGTAGGGACTCTATTCTC
>ML522175.1:16033-31636 GCA_005239535.1 Nicotiana rustica | reverse complement strand
TATTCTGGGTCTTTTTGCAGCTTTCAGTCTCCAGCCCATAGGCTTGGCATGTATATATATGTGTGTAGGCATGTATGTCTTCAGTCGCGGCCTCGTCGGCCAGCTAGTACTTTATTATTTTGGCTTGTCTACCTTTGTTTATATGGCTTATTGTTATTCAGTTCATGACCTTAACGGTTCAGGCTTAGTATTTCTGATGTTGTGCTGCCCGATCTGTTGGGCCCCCAGTTTAGGTAGCTAGTATGTTTAGTGGCTAACTCTATCGAATACAGTATCGAGTGCCAGTCGAGCCTCCCCTAGTTTGGGGCGTGACAAACTTGGTATTAGATCCAGGTTGTATCCCAGGGAGTTCACAAGCCGTGTCTAGTAGAGTCTTGTTTATGGGTGTGTTGTGCACCACACTTATAAGCAGGAGGCTACAAGGCATTTAGGATTGTCACTCTTTCTTCTTACTCTAGATCGTGTTGTAGAGCTCAGTGGTAAGAACTCAATTTCCTCAATTCTATCTTATTTATCATACGACGATGCATACATCTAGAAAGACAGGGTGTAAGGGATTGCATGTGGCTGTGAAAGAGTTGAGTCAGAGGAACTCGATTTTGCATGATGCCTATGATGAATAAATGTAAGGTCTTCAACAGATCATATGTTTACTAAGATGTGTAAATTTCTTAATAAGGAGCTCTAAGGCAAGAATATCTATCTACTCATATGGTAAAAAGAAATGAGAGATTCAGAAGATAGATACAAGTTTCAACAATTGTAACAGAGGTATGTACAATTGGCCATACCCGTCTCAATTATACCCTATGAGAGCTAACTGAAATAATTTAAGAGAAAGACGGGATATCAGGATCTATCTGGGGACCCAAATTGGTGGATGGTTATTATCATTAGCTAACATTTCCAAAGGATAGTGCAAATATGGTAATAGATCTCCTTGTGAGAGACCCATATGGTGAACTATAGAATAATACAGTCAGATATGAATACTAGAATATTCAGAAATTTCAGAAGATCGACAGCGGGATCCTACAAGGAATAAATATTTACTTTAGTATGAATCCAACCGCTAGTAACAAAAAATAAGAATGTTAGGCGTCCCATAAAACTGGTGAGATGAAGTCGGGGGAGCTAAAAGTTAAGGAACGTTTGTTTGGAGTTTTTAGAATAAAGTGGTAGACATAAATGTTAGAATGGAAATGAGAAGAGAGTTAAGAAAGCATTATGAGTAAGATGTGATACGTGGATGACAACGGCAGATCATAAAAAATGACAGTATTACCGAATCTATAGTTAAGGGAAGAAAAAGACAAGAGGTAACAAGACTCGAGGCAACAAAAGAGCATAGGTCATAAAGTCACATCCTCAATTAGAGAAATAAGTTCGTGACTCTAACGTGATAACCAGAAGTAAAAGCTTGACCCCCTAGTAATAGAAATTAGTATGAGATAGTAAAAAAAATATCGAACATGAATTAGGGATCAAAGGAATTAGTAATAGTCGACATCATTTCAAAGATAGTGTTTCGACAATAATAGAATGAACAATAGAAGAATAACCTTTAAAGGTCATTCACGAAAACGCTTTCCTAAAGCAAGCACTATGAGCAGAGTCAAGCTTAAGGGACTAAATGTGCCAGTTACACCAGGTGTCACCCTTGTGCGTAAGAAATTCAATTATTCCCGGTGTATAAGGGTTACCACAAAGCGAGTAATATGTGAGTGAAGATGTGGAAAAACAAATGCCAAAGAGGAAGAGGTAACAATCGATTGGTAAAGGAAGAATGCGGTAAAAAGGTGAAAGGAATGAGATTGCATTTATTCATATCCTACAGATATAATATGTGTCACGCCCCAAAATCGAGGGACGAGACCGGCACCTAACCGGATGAACCCAGTCAAGCGGACCTAGATTGCCTTTCTTACCCAACGTATTACCCCGTGTTTACAACATACATTATTCCATGTGAGTTAGCCAATTTAGGTTCAAAGTACATTTTAGCACGTAATTCCATTTTCCTCTTTTAGTTTTCAACAATAGATAATCTCAAAACATACAAGTTACATACAACATTTCTGATACGATCCACAATTTCGAGTGAGTACAGCTATCGCCCAAAATATACATATATATATCTACAACCCACATCATGTCTACGGAGCCTCTAAGAGTTCTAGGAGTTTTACATAACTTGCCGGCAATAAGGACCCGGCTATACCTTTACAACATAAGCAAAAGAAAATGGTATAATCCATACGCGGCCCCGAGAAGAAGTGTGGCTCACCACAACTGCTGGAGAGACGAAGAGGAGGCACCACTAATGGCGGGCCGAGCTACCTGCTATGGAATCACCTACATCCATATAAAGATGTAGCGCCCCGGCAAAAGGGACGTTTGTACTGTGGAATAGTACTAGTATGTATGAACAAACTTTACTCTAAGTAGAATCAAACAATACACAGATAAGAGATAGTTAATGGAACCAACAAGTATTGCACAGAAACAGAAGCAACCACATTCAAGAGTTCCACCGATTCTCATTTCAACACAACCCCATTCAAGAGTTCCACAAATTCTCATTTCAACACAACCCCATTCAAGAGTTCCACAGATTCTCATTTCAACACAACCACATACCACCCTTATTACCTCATCCACCCTTATTACCTCGTCCACCCTTGTTACCTCTCCAACCTTATTACTTCGTGTTGAGGCGTGCAACTCGATACCTCCGGACAATCACATTTCATAACCACAATCATCAATAATTAAATCACAAGGATCTTCATTACAAAGAACACAAGTTCATATCAACAATTCGCTATGTGGACTCAAGGCCCAATGATTCTCACCAAGCAGTAATTCATGAACACGGTGTTGCCATAATCGTTCAACTCAATTACATCAATTCAAAATATCCCTTTTCATCACTTACCACGCACGATTTTTAGCCATTAGATACATTCCCATACTTGGGCATATTAACATTCTTTCATTCATTAACACATACTTTCATATTGATACCCTCAAGCTTTTAGCGAGCTTTGCACATAATAAGATAGGCACAACAATTTACCCTTCACAATATCAATTAACATGGTTCATGGTGATCAACTAAATCAGGCAAAGAATAACATCTCACGTTTCAACACATTTGAACAACCAATTTACATATACTCAACCCAAATACACATATCGTATGCTCGGACAACACAAAGTGATTCTACAAGGATTAAAGTTAGCCATACATACCTGGAGTTGAAATTACCTCCTAATTCCTATTCCTAAATCACCGGACCGTCAAACAATGTCAATCTAATTCATAATGTAACACATTCATCTTAGAATTGGGAATCATGAACACAATTCGAACTCGCTTAGGCATTTTATCGAATGCTATGTGACCCCTTAGATTACCAACCCCTTCTTTGTGAATATTTACTCCAACCCACTCCCTTTACTAGATTGTGACAACAAATGAACATGCATGCAAGGTTCTTCACTTTTATCTTCAAGAAACCATTTAGGGGAGTTCTACTATTAACCAAAAATCTGCAAATTTAAGGGAAATGGGGTGGGGACTTACCTGTTAGAATGAAGAAGAAGATTACTCGAAATTCCCAGGCCTGAGTGATTTTAGAAAATCAAATTGATGAAGAATGAGCTTTCTCTCTCAAGAACCCTCTCTCCCCTCTCTCAATTTTGTTCAAAAAATCGTTAAAAATGAAGGGGATGGGTGTTTTATTGAACAGGGGGTCGGGTTTTAAAATTAGAAAAATAGGAGCCCTGACACAGAATGCGGTCAGGAATGCAATCACATTCCTGTCGCATAATGGCCCTCAAAATGGGCCAAAACTGGAAACAGTCTGCCCAGGTATGCGGTCCGCATACCTGTTATGCGATCGCATAGTGCATCGCATAACCTCCCTCGCAAAAACCATGGAGCAAGAATGCGACAACTATACGGTCCGCATACCCAAAATGCGATCGCATTCTGGGCCGCATAGTTGTCCTCAATTTGGACAGAAGCCTGATCATGTAAGCAACCATTATGCGGTCCGCATACACGTTATGCGATCGCATAGTGCGTCTCATAATAACACAATTTTGGAAAAATTTATCTTTCAAATTCCGGGGTACTTTTTACTCAAAATAGGTCCGTTTTAAGAATTTCTACAGTTATAACAGCACGAGGACCTATTCGGCCATTATTTTAGACATGAAATTTTATGGGTCTTTACAATATGACTCCAGAACATTATGCAAGCATGACGCAGAGGAGAATCAATAAGGGTTTCGCACT
The DNA here is from genome assembly GCA_005239535.1 of Nicotiana rustica. Taxonomy (NCBI): domain Eukaryota; kingdom Viridiplantae; phylum Streptophyta; class Magnoliopsida; order Solanales; family Solanaceae; genus Nicotiana; species Nicotiana rustica. Next base: position 27,330 of record ML522175.1, on the reverse strand, counting down.
CGATGATATTGATAAATAAGTGTGGAAGAACACTTGATACATAAGGATCCCGTACGATAGGTAAGTTAAGACAAAGGACATAACCCAAGAGGCGTTACCTAAAATGTAGATATGAGAATGGACCAGCGGGTAGTCGGTAGTCGATTCATTAATAGCCTAGCTATGGCTATATAGGAGGATACAGACAAATCAGTAGATCATGCAAGATAAACGTAGTGAAACCCAGCATAGGAAATTCAGTCTCTTATATACGACATCGTAATCCTCGAGAAATATTCAGACAGGAGTTGGGGTAGTAGAAGGTACAATGTAAGTGTTATGGAAATAAAAGAGAGTGCCACAAGAGACAACATTCCTTTTCTTGTTTGCCCTAGCAGTGCCTGGGGTTTTAGCCTTTGAACTCCTTTCTTATTTGGATTATAACTCTCAGTCACTCTTTTCAGCAGGTCTGCGAGGGTTTCCAGTTCAGATGGAACATGTGCATCTTGATTTTTCCCAAGTTGAACCAGCCCTTCAGCAGCTTCGCTAGACCCACTTCCCCATGTTTTCCTCACACTCTCTTCTATTCCAACAGATTCCTCTCCCCACACAACCATTGCACCTGGTTGTTTGGTTAGACTAGCAGGAGTGGGTGAAGAATCAACCGCTCCTTCGCCTCACAGCACTCCGTGCACCCTTACTCTCCTTTTCTATTCCTTTTAAATTTTTACCGCCAACTCCTTTAGACTATGTAGTTTCAACACCTACCATAGACCCTACCAGTACAAACCTATTTTCTAAATTTGTAACAACTTCAGAAATTGTTTCAGGAGTAACTTTAGGGCCAGATGATACATACTCAGTGTTAGAAGAAACCGTTTCTTACCCCTCAGTATCATACTTAAAGGAATCTTCAAAATTCTGGGGTTCCTGGACCTGGCTAGCCTTCAATTATTTATCTAATTTCTTAGATAATTTGGTCTAAGCCACAACCTTACGAGCAAGAGTTTAGACTTTCCCTTTTTAGGAAGAGGTGTGGTTGAAGGTGTGATAGATGGTGTGGGTGTGGGTTTCTTTGGTGGTGATGAAGGATTGTCAGAGGTGTTTGCCATTTGTGAGTTTGGGAGATGAGTTTCTATGAGAGTAGAATAGGAGAGAAGTTTGAGAGAATATTGACGGCTTGAAGGTTTAGAAGTGAAGAAGCAAATAACTCCAAATCAATATAAAGTGGTGGAGTTCAATTGAGTAATGACAACTTTGCAGAAGTCTAATCAAACCGCAAGTCAGTTTGAAAAGATGTTCAAATCTATCCCTAGAATCTAGGCACTTAATGTGGTTAGGACTCTTTTGAAAGAAATTGGTTCATTTGTAACGGATAAGTCCAAAAAGGATTTGGGATTAGATGGGACTCTGCTTTTAATCATGATCGAAATATATTTATTTCAAATTATGCAGAGTGTAGAAAACATACCGAGTGATTTTGATGAACCAAGTTCTTCACTAAGAATCTCTTGTGTAATTCTAAATTTTCCAAGAAATTAGAGATAATATCATTAGAGATTAATGAGTCATTTTAGAACATGGCACAAGAGTATAATGTTGAAAGTATGAGACTAAGCAAACTCTAATCCAATTATATATAAAATTTACAGATTTCCTAACCAATTTTTTCTTCTTCTTTTTCCATCATTTTTTCGATATTGAATTTTGAACTGGTCCTTCTAGGTGATCTTAATCATCCGTAATTCTAACATGTTCCTTTCAAAGTGATCTCTACTTAGAGCTTTTGTAAAGATATCAGTTATTTTCTTGTCAATAGCACGAAATTCCGCAATGATCAAACCATTTTCATAGTTATCCCTCAAAAAGTGATGCCTAACATCTATATGCTTAGTTCTCTCGAGATGAACCAGGTCATACTTATTTACCTAGTGTTATCACAAAAGATGGGGATACAACCAACATCAATTCCAACATCCATTAATTGTTGTTTGATCCACAACAATTGAGCACAACATGAAGCATCATCAACATACTCAGCTTCAGCAGTAGATAAGGCCACCGAATTTTGCTTTTTGGTGGCCCAAGACACTAGACATGAGACAAGAAAGTGTGTCATATCTGAGGTGCTCTTTCTATCCACAAGAAAACCTGCATAATCAGCATCAACATATCCCACTAGATTGAAATTACTACATTCTGGGTACCATAGACAAAGGTCAGTGGTGCCTTTTAGGTATCTCAAAACCCTTTTTACAACAATCAAGTGAGACTCCGTTGGATTCGCCTTAAATCTTGCACAAAGTCCTACACTGAAAATAATGCCAGGTCTGCTAGCAGTGAGATACAACAATGAGCCAATCATTCCCCTATACAACTTCTGATTAACACATGAACCAGGCTCATCTATATCCAACTTTGTAGCTATTGCAATATGAGTGTCAATTTCTTTAGAATCTTCCATTTAAAACCTTTAAGAACCTCTTTTACATACTTCTGCTGATGGATCATAGTTCCATTGAATTTTGTTTAATTTGTAAGCCTAAAAAGAAATTAAGCTCACCTATCATGCTCATTTCAAATTCACTCCCCATTAATTTAGCAAATTCTTTACTTAACTTATCAGTGGGTTCTCCAAAGATTATATCATCAACATATATCTGAACTACCAAGAGATCTTTAACTTTTTCTTTCCAGAACAAAATATTATCAATTTTACCTCTCTCGTAGTCGTGCTCAAGCAGAAGTTTTGATAATTTTGCATACCATGCTCTTGGAGCCTGCTTGAGCCCATAAAGTGCCTTGTCAAGCTTGTACACTTGATGAGGACATTCCTTGCTTTCAAACCCCAGAGGTTGCTTGACAAACACTTCTTCTTTTAGATAGCCATTGAGGAAGGCACTCTTGACATCCATTTGGTGAAGAGTGAATTCCATGTAAGCAGCAAAGGTAGGAGTCTTATTGCTTCCAACCTTGCAACTGGAGCAAAGGTTTCATCGTAGTCTATACCCTAATCTTGACTATAACCTTGAACCCCCAATCTTGCCTTGTTTCTTGTAACTGTTTCATCTTCATCAAGTTTGTTTTTGAAAACCCATTATGTGCCAATTCTTGATATGTCCTTGGGTCTTGGAACCAGATGCCAAACTTGACTCCTTTCAAATTGGTTGAGTTCATCTTGCATTATATTTACCCAGTCCACATCCTACAAAGCCTCAACAACATTTTTAGGTTCAATAAGAGATAAGAAAGCATCAGAAGCACAAAGATTCTTTAATGAAGATCTGGTTTTGATTCCAGAGGTTGGATCAATAATTATGTTCTCGATGGGATGAGAACTTTGATACTTGTAAGGTTTCACAACCAACTGATTTTCCCTTGATGTTCCTTCAATGTTTTGTTGCTGAGGAACAGGTTCATGGACAGGTTCCCTTGAGGTATGAGGATCATTTCCTCTTTGTTCTATTCCCCATGTCATGTTTCCTTGGGTGGGGACCTATTCCATCATGTGTTCCTTCCTCTAGTGCAGCTTCAGTCTGGGTTGTGGTTTCATTTGAGTTTTTTACCAGCCTAATTGCTTCATCATCATGTTTCTGCCTCTCAAAAAGAATGTTAGTTTCATCAAAAATCACATGAACACTTTCTTTTTCACATATATTTCTTTTGTTATAGACCTTATAAGCTTTTCTATGTGAATAATATCACAAGAATACTACCTCATCACTTCTGGGATCAAACTTACCTAGGGAGTATTTACCATTATTGTGCACAAAGCACTTGCATCCAAATGCCCTAAGATGGGATATGTTTGGTTTTATCCCGTTAAGTAACCCATAGGGAGTCTTCTCAACAAGTGGTCTAGTCATGCACCTATTTATGATATAGCATGCAGTATTTACAACTTCTGCCCAAATGTTATGGGGCAGTTTACTAGAAAGAAGCATAGTCCTAGCCATATCTTCAAGTGTCCTATTCATTCTTTCGACTACTACATTTTGTTGTGGAGTGCTAGGAGTAGAGAAATTATGATCTATGCCATGTTCATCACAAAATTCAGCAAATTTAGCATTTTCAAATTCAGTTCCATGATCAGATGCAAGTTGATTACCTAGTTGTTTCCGAGTTTTTCTAACAAAAGAAGTAAATATTTCAAATGTTTCATCTTTAGATGTTATAAACAAAGTCAAAGAAAACCTAGAGTAATCATCAACAAGCACCATTACATATCTTTTACCACATCTGCTCAATGTTCTCATTGGACCACAAAGATCCATATGGACCAGTTCCACCGTCCTGATGGTGGTTACCATTTTCTCGCATTTAAAAGAGGATCTTACCTACTTCCGCTTGCACAAGAATCACAAACTTTATTGTTACACCCCATATTTTCGTACGTGTAGCACGCGTAAGTCAATTGATGTAAGCTCAGAAATAAGATTACATTTGAAAGTATATAAAACAAGTTAATCATATTACTATGGATGTAACAAATATTTAAGATCATGAATAACGAGTACCAAGAGGGTTGGAAAGCTTAGAAGCTAAACCAATTGAATAAAATAAGTTTCGTCGAAAGTCGACGAGTTTGGAATGTTATAACATGTACTTTAGGGTGATACTATCGTTCTCAACATGATAAGGAGGTTATGCTATGAGTTATTTTTGTTGTATGATAGTCGTGTTCTACGTTTTGAAGTCAAGCAAGTTGTGGAACAAAAGTTGGCAAAGGTCTTCACAAGTTACATTCATAATGTGCTGAAAATTAGGTCAAATGTAACTGAGATTTTCTCCCGCAATACTTGGAATTATTGGATAATATACCTACCAGATTGAAGATCTATGAGTCTAGTTTCCAACTCATTACGTACATCGATACGACATAGGAATAGAGAGATATTTGCAGATTCGCGAGACTGCGCAGACATCATAAGTGACAAGTAGGTGTGTCACTAAATCTTTTTGAGCAATATATTTCGTGTGTTATATGAGGTCTTATTGGGACATATTATATACCGGATTGAAGGTCTTGGAATTTAGTTTCCAACTCTCTTAACCGTCCATTCATACGACATCCGGATAAAAAGATATAAGCGTCGGAACATGGGCCAATGCGAGGGTGCCAAGCTAGCACCTCTTTGACTTTTCAAAAGTTTATATATTGATTTTAGCTCGTCTCTATCTTCACTTTTACATAGAGACCGACCATAGAACACCATAAAAACCTATCCTAAAACTCTCCAAAGGTTTTCAAAGAATACTAACATCCGGTGTACGAAAACAAGAAACGATAACACTAGAACGATCCCTACGACGTAAGTATCGCTATATCGCCTTTTTTTATAGTTTGAGTTTTTGAAGGTACTTCATAGTTAATAAAACGTCTACTTTATGTATTTAAGATTTAAATATCAAGGAAGATTGATAAACTCATTTCCTAATAGTTAGAACTCACGGGACGGTGATCGGAAGCTGTGAGTTCGAGTTATTCGATTTGTAGTGGAATGTTTCGTGTTGCTTTTGGTCTATATATTTTGCTGATGTTTTATAAAATTTTGGAGGATAAAAGGTGTGGAGAAACACCACATAATGATGGAATGGTTTTCTGGTCATTGGTCGTTACATTTTTAGGTTGTTTGACACTACTTTTGTTGTCGTTTTATGTATGAAGTGATTAGGGTGTGTGGGCTGTTTCGTGATATATTGTGGTGGAGATAAGGTTGGGAAATAATGCATAAATTTTGTTATTATTTTGTTCTTGGTGTTTCTGGTAAATGGTATTGGAGGAGGGCCTTGTTATAGGGGAGATGCTTCCCGAATTTACGTAAACGAGCTACTAGTTTAAGTTGCAGACTTAGCCTTTGCTCAACACTGATTTTGAATATCCTTATGATATGATAGATTGAGTTGAATTGTTTAAAGAGTTTCTTGGAAGGTATTAAGAACTCAATTTGGTTAAGGTATGTTAAGGCTCTTCCTTCATACTTTTGGCATGATCTAAAGTGAAACAAACATAAATGATACGCTATTTCATAACAAATCTACTCCTAGCAACTAAGGTGGTCCATGTTGTTCTTTTCTTACAAAGTTATTATGAGAAAGTATGTATGATCCTTGAGTCCTAGTGAAGTTCATATTCATGTGTGATGTCCATAAAGTTAATAGAAGGTGCAACTACCTAACGTCACTCCAAAAGGTTTAGAGTGTGATTCCATGAGTCCATCATGCATTATATATAGTATATATTTTACTCTACCGAGTCGCGCTATAGTCGGCCGGATACAACACCTATTGTGCAACCACTGATCAGTTGGGTTTTACCGAGCTCCACGTGGCCGGGTACGTTTTTATCGAGTCCTCTTTGAGGCCGGGTATGCTATGATGATGATGATGCCCATAGAGGCGTATGTTTTTAAAAGATTATGTATATATATGTATCATGCATTTCATGTCACTATCTCTTAGAGGCACTCAAATGCCACAGGTTGTATCTATTATATCTCACTTTATGTTATTGTTCTAATTTATGTTTTTCTGCCTTACATACTCGGTATTTTATTCGTACTGACGTCCCTTTTGCTTGGGACATTGCGTTTCATGCGCGCGGGTCCCGATATACAGGTTTTCAGTCCTCCTAGTAGTGTATCAGCTCAGTGGAATGTGTTGTTGCACTCCACTTGCTTCGGAGTTGCCTATTTGGTCAGTATGATTGGGACATGTATTGAATGGTATGGCGGGGCCCTATCCCAACCTTTATGATGTTTATGTACTCTTAGAGGCTTGTAGACAGATGTCATGTATATAGATACTTGTATGGCTTTGTCAGCCTACGTTTTTGAGTGTACAAATGATCATGTCGGACTTATAGGCCCGTGTGTCGCATGTATAAGTTTCTATATAATGTTGGGTCATCCTATGTCTAGTATGCACTTATATTTTATTCCGGTTACCTTATGACAGCCTTTTTGTCCTATTTATCCATGATAGTATGATAAGAAAGATATGTTACGTTGGTACTCGGTTGAGTGAGGCATCGGGTGCCCGTCGCAGCCCTCCGGTTTGGGTCGTGACATACTGACATTTATCTTCCTTGAACTTGATGTTAGGAAACCCTGTCACCAGGTCCTTGGAGACTAATTTGTTGAGTTGGCTCAGACTGGCATGTCTATGTCTCTTGTGCCAAAGGAGGGGATTATTATCCAACACACTTAAGCAAATGAGTTCATTTTCTGAAAGTGTGTAAAGATCTACAACATATATATTGTTCACTTTTTTTTCCCTGCAAAACAATCTTGTCAGTGGTAAGATTAATCACAAAACAGTTGGTAGAGGTGAATGCAATCATGTTACCTCTATCAAACAATTGTGATACACTTTCTAGACTGTACTTCAGGCCATCTACCAATTAGATATTCTCAATAGAGTGAGAATCAGTCTTACCCACCTTTCCAACCCCAATGATCTCACCTTTCTTCCCATTTCCAAATGAGACATTACCTCTTTATAGGTCCTTAAGTGAAAGGAACCGGTTCTTGCTTCCTGTCATATGCTTTGAGCAACCACTATCCATGTACCATATTTGGTTTCTCACCTTCACTTGGACCACAATTTCCTCATCAGATTCTCCAATGGCCATAAGTGCTTGTTCATCTCCATCTTCATCATCTGAGTTTTCTCCCCAAGCAGCGACCATAGCCTTGGTTGGTCCGTTGTTCTTCTTGGGTTGAACTTGTTCCTTCTTCCTATTCCTTTGTTCAGTTATTTCCTTCTTCCATTCAATTTCCCATTGAGGGAGGTTCTTGATATGGTGATCACTCTTCCTACACTTGTAGCATCCTTCATTGGTTTTCTTTTCAGGAACCTTTGGCTTGATATATCTTCCACTTCTAGAAGGACCCTTTCCTCTCAATATGTACTTCTTGAAGTCCTTTGTGATTATATCTATTTCATCATCTTCTAGATCAGAACCTCCAGTGATTCTGAGTGCCAGGCTCCTTTAGTTCTTAGGTACATCCATTTTCATGGTTTACCTCCTAAGTTCTTAAGCAGTGAGATTTCCAATTAGCTCATCCAATTTAAGAGTGACAATGTTCTTTGATTCCTGAATGACAATGATTTTGCTCTCCCAAGTAACTGGCATAACCCTTGTCAAAATCGTCTCAACTCTTTCTTCTACAGTAATAATCCTTCCAAGAGACTTCAATTCATTTGTCAATATAGTGAACCTTGTATACATCTCTTGGATGGTTTCCCATTCCTTCATGGTAAAGTTCTCATATTGAGAAAATAGTAGACTTCTTCTGGACCTCTTCACTTGAGGTGTTCCTTCATGGGCCATTTGGAGAGTGTCTCAAATTTCATTAGCAGTGGTACAACTTTGGATTCTGTTGTACTCGTCTGGACCAAGTCCACAAGCAAGCCATTTCTTGGCTTTAACATTCTTCTCTTATTTCCTCAAGTCCTCAAAGTCAACTCTTGTATTTGGCACATCTACTCCTTCAACATTTTTCTTCAGTGTAGCTAGTGGACCATCAGTGACAATGTCCCATAGCTCATCTTCTCCTATGATGTGATCTCTCATCCTGTTTATCCACCAGGAGTAGTACTGGCCGTTGAAGAGTGGTGGCCTAGCAGTGGATTAACCTTCCCGGTTTTCATGTGGTGAACTCATCTTGATCTTCTCTTAAGGGTTAGCATCTTCAAGGATAACCCTCTCTGATACCAATTGATGTTTTAACTTCAATACCACACAAGAGGAGGGGGTTGATTTGTATGGTGTTCAATTTTTTGCTTGCACTAATTATAGAAGGACCTGGTTCTTCTAAGTGTTCTTTAACCTACTATTGTTAAAATAGTAAATGCGTAAAGTAAAGAACACAAATATTTTACATGGAAAACACCCGGCTCAAAAATTGAAAAAACCACAACCTACTTCTCAGTAGGATTTTTCCAAACCCTCCACTAAATCATTGAGCCAAAACTGCATTACAAAACACTTTGTAAACCTAAAGATTAACACTAATCCCGTTGTGGCAACCAACCTCTAATTGTTGCGACAACTTTAAGTTAACTCTAACTTGAATACTCAGAGTACTTATTACAATTGCTTCAAGATAACCTAAAAGGTACAATATGAAAACCACCTACAACAATTGAACTAGAATAAAAGACAAACACTTGGAACTAGTTCTTCTATCTAGTTCATGTAGCTTCAGTTGCATACTTGAATCACACACGAATTGCTTGCAAAATGCCTTGCTATTTTGCTCTCAACTCACGTTTAACTTGAGCTTTTGTGCATGCCTGTAGAATGAGAACATCCTGCAATATATAGAGTTAGTAGATGAAGAAACAACTAGAGTTCTAATGCTACTNATATATATATATATATATATACACGTTTCTACATTTTGCTTGGCATTTGAAGCTGCGTGCTGCAACTTCTAGCAATAATTATATACTTAAAAGTTACTAATTAAATAGTTTTTCTGAAATAAAAGTCTCTCTAATGTGCCTTGTCTGTTTCACTTGTAACGAAAATGAAAAAAACTAGCTAATTAACCTTTCACTATTTGCATTACCTTGAGTGTATTTTTTGCTTATAAATACAATTACTTTACAAGATTTTTATGTGAATTGTGCCAAGTGAAAATAATAATTTTTTCATTAATTTAAAATAACATTATTGGATATTTACTGTCAATGACAACTGAATTATCTAGGTGTTGGGCATGGAAAATTCAGAAGGCCTTATTCATATATTGTTGTATATGCTCAGTATTTTCTACCGAGTTTAGAGTCCTAGCAGTATGGTCGAGGACAAGGCAAATATTATGTTATTAGATGAACTCTTCATGTATTCTATTTGTTATTTTTGTTCATTTGTCTTATGTATGTCTTTTATATTATTGCTTGGGTTTGGCATATATAAATTCTGATTCTGTTTGTATACATAATTCTTGTATTGTGTCCTACTTAACTATTCGGTTGTCAATTCATTTAAATTATCATATATAGAGGTATCATAATTTTAGTGCATAAATATGTATTTTTTTGTCATTGTGGTGTTATAACTTTAGTCTCATTCTATGCTTTCTTGTATTTATTTCTTTTATTGTTATCTTTTGAGACAACTCGATTCAAATCTTGGTATTTAATTTTGAGTACTTGGCTTATTAAAGCGAAACATTAATTAGTGTGTGGAAGTTAGATTTTATTATAATTTTATTTCAACTTCTGAGGAAGTATTTATAAATTTGAACGAACAATCCTATTTTTGAACGTTTGGGGCGAAGATAAATTTATAGTTATTATGCTTTGTTTGGAGATTTTGTTGAATTGTATATTTCTTCATGTTTTTCCTAATTTTGTTAAGATTATTTACATGCGCTTGTTAAATTTAGAGCACGAATTCATCAACATATTCGTAGGATATATTATCTTAATTTGCTTCAAAGACATTTTGCTAAATGAAAAATACACCACTCCAATGTTATGTATTTAATGAATAAAATCGACATTTTTTATTAGTTGCAGCATTTCCGATTTGATAACTTAATATATATTTTTCGAATTTAACAATATTTTACGATAATGATAGGGAACAAATGTGCAACGCACACTACCACAGACTACTGCCTCAAAAACAGCAAGAGCGAATGACACAAATAGGAAATTTCTGCATTTTGATCCAAGGCCCAGTAATAAGAGTTTTGGAAAGAAAAAAAGAAGTCTTGTGTCAAAATTTTAAAATTTTAAAACTTATAGCAATCGTAAAATTCCAGATGCTTTAACGTCACGAGTGTGTACGAGGCTATTTTCTCAAAATATTTCTTAACATGGTAAAAATATAAACGACGATCTTAAAAAAAATTCATCAAGCGTAATTGTTTGCAAGAACGATCTTAGGAAGATAAATTGTTTCCTTCGGTCATGGAATTTTGTGGGCTGAACTCTTTATGGATTGGGCTATTATCCTTTTAGCCCGCACCAAATATAATTTATATTCGCTAACCGAAAAAGTATACAAAAGTTTTATAATTTATATATATATATATATATATATATATATATTGACTATTATTTTGAGAGCGACTATACAATGTCATTTTCCCTTTTTGAAGTTTTAACATGAAGCACTTTGCTCTTATTTGAGCTGGGCTACAAAACTGATATGCACGGGACATTTGTATCTATACTCGCTTTTTGGGTCACGTTTTAACTTATACCCGCTTTGCAAAAATTGCAAGCGTACCCACTTTTCGCATAAACTTCAGGCATACGGACCTGAAGTAGCAAAGGCAATCACACAAACTTCAGCA
>ML522175.1:1538-12892 GCA_005239535.1 Nicotiana rustica | reverse complement strand
TCAGCATTCTAGTAGACGGGCCTGAAGTTGTTTGTAATTGCTGAACTTAAGCATTCTACTAGTAAAACAAGCTGAAGTTTTGTCCTGGATTCATTAGTTTTGTCATAAAGTTTTTCAAAAACTTCAGCACTAAATAAGCTGAAATTTTGTCCTAGATTCATTAGTTTTGTCATAAAGCTTTTTCAAAAATTTCATCAGAAGATGCTGAAGTTATTTAGTTCATTTGTAAAAACTTCAGCACTAAATAAGCTGAAATTTTGTCCTAGATTCATTAGTTTTGTCATAAAGCTTTTTCAAAAATTTCATCAGAAGATGCTGAAGTTATTTAGTTCATTTGTAAAAACTTCAGCACTAAATAAGCTGAAGTTTTGCACAGGTAGTCGAAAAAAGGAGCGCCTGAAATTGTAAAATTTAGAGTATAAGTTAAATAATTTTAAAAATATGAGTACATGTTAAATGGGGACGACCAAATAGGGCGCTCCGTGCAATTTTTACGCTATGCACTCGTTAAAGTAACTTGGGCCGTATCTTGTAGTTACAGTCCAGTTTGGTCCATCAACTAGCTTTTTTATTATTATTTTTTTAAAAAACTTTTTAGCTCCTCTAAAGAGATTTACCTTTATTTTATTCGATTTTAGAACTTTTAATTTGATAATGACTACATATTGGATAAGAAGTTATTGCAATTTAATGTTATATCAACTTACACGTTTTGAACAGTAACCCTTAGGCACTTCACAAATGACCTATGCTTTCGTTGCTGGAAGTATTGTACCAAAATTCAAGTGTGAGTAATAATCACCACGTACAAGTACTTACATTTTTAACGTCAAACTTATAAGAACGATTTCCTTGGTACATAACTGACCAAGGAACAATTATACTATATTAAAATTGTGTCATTAATCGGATAATATGGGGGAAAATTGCGTTATCGAGTCATCGACAATTTCTCATGGTAGCTCAGAGCAATTTTACTAATATTTCAATCTTGTGTATTGTATGAACGTCTTTAGAAACAAATATTTACAATTCCATCTCAATCTCAAGCAAAATAGAGTAATTACATAATGTTCATTATTCATGTTGTTTTCCTTCACATTCTAACGTTAAATTATATATTTTAAAAAAAAAGGAAAAAAAAAACCACACAGCACGCATGGTTGCTTTAATTTGTTAATTCTAGTTTCATGTTAAACATCTCTGTCTTCCTTTGTAATTGTTCATCGCACACAACTCTTTCTTTTCCAGTTTGTTCTCTCTCATGTTTGGTTTATGGACCATTCTATTAAAAAATTGATTAAAAATCGCACACAACCTGTTAAAAATTTGATCGTTGATCCTAGTTACTCCTTACGATTTCAAGTATCATCATTTAATTTTTATTCTTTGCTGTAATTTAGGAATGACATTTCTACTTGTCATATTAGCTTACTTTAAATTTCTCACGTAAAAAAGAAGGAAAAGCTAACATTGTTCGCCATTTTCTCGAAAAATGTTTGGGAGGCAAAAGGTGTTTCTGCCTTTTTCTTTAATTGATTACTTCTCTTTACAAGGCCAATGATGAGATTAAATCTGAAGGGAACAAAAGTGGAAAAGGAGAAAAGGACCAAACCTTTGAAAGAGGAACTTCCATACATGTTTATTTTGCTTTTTTAAAATACTTTCCCTCATTATTTTGAGCAGACCCCCCCAAATCTTCATTGGAACATACAATAGCCAATGGATAATCTTTTACCTCAATCATGTTTTATGTATTTCTAATTTGTTAATTTGTTCAAATATGATTCTTTAGGATTTTTATCCCAAAAGGATAAATCAAAATAATGTGCTAGTTGATAGAGTGGAATTTTGGTCTACAAAATTGACTATTAATATTTCAAATCCATGATTTGTGGCATCCAAATGCTGGAAAGGTTTAAATATAATGAAATAAGATAAAATTAAAGGTCCTCATGGGATACCTTCATTGGTTCAATATTTGACCCAATCACTTTAGGAAAGATTCTTCTAAACCACTTTATTAGATACTCATCACTACCTTTTGTCCTCTATAGCAAAATTAAAGACTGCTCCTACAAAAATTAAAGGGAATAAAGCAACAAATGAAAAAGGAAAAGAACAAACGAACAAGAAATGTTTAAATTTAAATTAAAGAGAGAAAAAAAGGAGTTGATAATACTAATGCCCCTTAGAAGAGACAAGCAATAAGTGGGATTCTCTGCTCCACTTCTAATACAATACGACTCTCTCATTAAACCAAACAAAAATATTAACTATTCTGTCAAAACCAAGCTTTACCCGCATATTTTTGTGCAAATTCTTTTTTATCTCTAATTTGAAAAAGAGTAGAATAGTAAGACGAATAAAGATGGACAACCAAGCAAACATGTCCCTCTCACTACACTTTGAAGTGCATTTTCCTGACAATGAAAACACGTGACATCCACGTGACTGAATGCCCTTGATGAAGTGGAAACCTTAGTGGAGAGATGTCTTGTACTGTTGACTATTCAGAAGTCAATCAAACACATGGGAGTACAATAATTCAATGCTGCCAGCCAGTATATCCCCGTCGTGCCTTTTACGCGCTGCGGTGTAGAGATTAGCAGTTAACGAGTGTGCTGAGTCAACTCAAATGAGTTCCGAGTTGGTTGGGTGTATGTCTTTTAGCAAACCCAAAACTTGCTGCATTCTAGGTCGCTTGTTTGGGCTCTCCGCCGTACACAAATATCCAACTCGGAGGCACTCCACCATCCCACTCACTGAGTCACCACCGAGCCTTAATCTTGAGTCAAGCGCATCGCCTCCATGTCCGTCCTTCACTAGCCTTCTCACCCACTTGATCGTGTCATCCGAACCAGTTTTCCCGGTTAGTAACTCGACCAGTATGACTCCAAAATCGTACACATCCTTCTCAGTAGATCCACTGACTCGGTCGTGACTCAGTCCAAAGTCGGCTATTCTAGGTTCAAAGTCATCGGCCAATAAGATATTAGACAGTATCAAATGGCCGTGAACCACCGGCTTTGACTGAGCGTGGTGGAGGTAGGCCAGTCCACGCGCTATCCCCACGGCAATGCGGTGGCGCGTGTGCCATTCCATTTTCTCCGGTGATGTCAGATGGGACACATTTTGCTGCTCCCACGTGTCAGTAGTCCAATCCTCCACGTTGGTGGCAGCAGTTGGAAGCTCGTGTAGCCATCGGTGGAGGTCACCATTAGCCATGAACTCGTACAGCACTAGCTTCTCTTTCCCTGCGTCGAGGGGAATATTAAATTAGCTTTAAATATGATTTGATTGAAAGGAAAAGTAAATTGATTGGATTCATTGTTTTTGTTCTTTTTCAAATGGAGCAACTTTTCTTCGGTTGCTAGAGAAGTCTTCAATATTATTTACAAGGAGTTTGATTGTACAATTAACTGCTGCATGTCATGAAATAATTTTTCCAATCATAATAATATAGTGAACAAATTTTGCGGCTTAACTGTTTATTTCTACTCTAGCTTTCCAACTTTACGACATTTTCAATTGAATAGAACATTCTTTTGGAACCATTAATGCTTTAAAAAAGGTTTCCAAGAAAAAATAATTTATGGAAAACATTTGTGCAACATTCTTCCAAAATCATAAAATAAGGTTGACAGTTCAACGCCCATTCTCCCAATCTGGTAAGATTTTAAAGTTTTTGACTTTGTTGTGTCAAAATGGACACAAGTTACAAAGAGCATTATCATAAAATGACGTTTACAGCTCATTTTTTTTTCAAATCCCAATCGAGCATAAGATTTGAAAGTTTGACTTTGCTGGGTAAAATGGACACAAATTACAAAGAGCATTTAAAGCAGTTTCAAATGTAATGTTGTACTCATAGTACTAACATCCAAATTATCCACGCATTCCTATTTACTACTTGTTATCATAACTACTGCTTACGTTTCTATGGTTGCAAAGATTTCTGTCTCATTACTCACTACTGACTGTACTCTTACTCTTTCTCCTCTCATCCTCCACGTGAATACATTCAATATATGGTTCCACTCCACCTTTATATCTTCCCTTAAATATCACATAAAAAATTTCTCCATTTTTCTTCCTTCCTAAAAATAAGGGGAACCCCATTTAAGAGTGCCACATATTTAGCATTTCACCCAATCAGACGCAATAGTATAAAATAATATCAGATTTTTACTGACCCCTGCATGTAAAATTGAAAATGGTCAAAAGGAAAGTAAAGAAGAGAAGAAAATTGTACCTGCAATGCAGAAACCAGAAATAGGCAACAGATTAGGGTGCTTAAGCTTTGACAGTTCTTCAAACAAGGCAATAGCATCATCATGACCTAGTTCCCTAGCATGCTCCAGGACCTTAATTGCCACGTGGAGGTCACCTGGAAGTACGGCTCTGTAAACGGGCCCACACCTCCCTTCAGCTAACAATGATTCTTTCCCAAAGTGAGATGTAGCTGCTATAAGGTCCTTGAATGTAAAGTTCATCAATGGCTTCTCAAACATTACAACTGGTGCTGAACTTGGTTCTTTTATGTCAGCTACCCACGAACTTCCTGACTCTGTCTCAAATGAAAATGGCCCTGATTTGTCCATTCTGAATGGTATTTGAATTGGTTTGGAGATTAGCCATTTGTTTTTTCTAGACACTGTTTTTCTCCTCTTGTAGAGACATAAAATGACTGACCCTATGGCCAAGATTAGAAAAGCAGAAGCAGCTGAAATGCCTATGATTAAAAGTTTCTTTTTTGATTTGGTTTTTTTTCTCTTGGTGTTTTTGTCCATTGGTTTAGTAGGTTTCTGTTTGATAGGCAACATTTTGTGTGGCGGGGTTGTAAAGTTATGATGTTTGATGTGAAGTTCTGAGGAATTCTTGGGATTTGGTAATTTTAGATTCTTGGTTTGCAAATGGCCAGCATGAATAAAAGAAGAGTTACCAAATTTTGCAAACTGGTCTTGAGGTATTAGGCCAGTAAAGTTGTTGAATGAGATATTCAAGAATTTAAGACTGGAAATAGGAGGGAAATCATCAGGAAATGTACCATTCATGTGGTTGAAAGAAACATCTAAATGCTTTAGTGACTTGATATGTGAAGTAGGTTTAGGATTGCCATAAATGTTACAACTAGAAATGCTCAAATTTTCAAGCTTGGTTAGGTTGTTGAACCAAAAAGGCAAAATCTTGAGATCATTATGTGAAAGGTCAAGAGAAGTGAGATTAGGAAAACCATAAAAAGTAGAGCCCAAGTTGGTAAACCTGTTGAAAGAAAGATCAAGTCTTTGAATAGGAGATGATGAACTTGTTACAGCAATTGCTCCCCCTAGCTTATTCTTGGATAAGTTGACTTCAACCAAAGATGAGATTGACCAAAACAGAGGATGAACAGAACCTTTTAAGGAATTGTTTGAGAGATCTACAGTATGAAGATGTGACAAGTTTCTTAAGTACTTCCATGAGACTGTGCCAGTTAGATTTCTTGAAGATAACTTTATCACAGTTATTGGAGTGGTAGAGGAACAGTTTGAGCTGAACCAAGTGATGTTAAAACCATAAACATAGCTGAAAGCCTTTGAAACTAGAGATAAATCTGTGTTGTTTTTGCAAGTGGATTCTGATTTTGATGAGAATGTGAAAAGAGAAAGGAAGATGAAGAAAGTAACGAAGATTTTCATTTTGTGATGGAACTAGAATTCTTTCTTTCAGTTGGAAGTAGTTGATGTAAATGCCATAGAGAGTTGATAAGAGTAGATGGAGAATGGGGTTTCAAGTGGAGGTAAATAAGTCCAACGAAATGGTTTTGGTTTTAATTATGGAAAGAGAAAAGGAAATGAAATGGCAGGAAAGAGAGAGAGATGGACAAATAGACGAGGACCCGTGGGAGGTTTTGTTGAACCTAAACTTCCTTTAAGGGTTCAACCATAGAATTTTCAAATATCTTTTTTATTAAGCAAATTCTAAAAGGTCTTCTCTTTCTCTGTTTCTTTACTTAAATCCTTTTTGTTGGATTTTACGATTTTCTTTTAATGGTGTGATTAAGAGTAGTTTGAAGTTTCAATATTTTAAAACAACAAACATTGTAATCTCTAAGACTAAAACTAGCGGTAAATACCGAATTATCGTACCGAAATCAAAATTTTAGTATTTAGTATTTGATATTTTAAAATGAAATATCGAAATAGTGATACCGTATCGAAATATATATTATATTACACAGTACACTAACATAAATATAAATCTAAAATTTTAACTTTCTTTTATTCTCTAAGTTCATCAATTAACTCTAAGCAAGTAACAAGACATTTCTAGTGATTAAATTTATTTTTGTATGTACAATTTTCTCTCCCTGGGTGGATATTTGCTAGTTTTGGACAAAACTTTTGTCAACAAATATTTTTAGTTTTGTACTTTTGGGTAATTTAATTTAGAATGTTACAGCACATGACGCTATACACTAGTTAGCATTCAATCCGAGTAAATCGAAGTTACCAAACCGAATAAATAGAAATGATATTCAATTTTAAGAAATCAAATATCAAAAATAACGAATCGAAATATATAAATATTGTACCGTGCCGACCGAACATCCCTAAGTAAAACCGTCGAGACACTTCAGAGGGTCTTTTTATAAATTTTAATTAAATATTCTCCAAATGCCTGTGTCCATTGCAGAGAACAACAACAAATTACTAAAATTCTACTAGTGAAGTCCGGGAAGGATTACGCTATTACATTTATGACCTACAGATGCATTGTCAATCAATTTTCATTATTGGTTTGGAAAAGCAAAAAATATCTTTCTCCTACAGGTGACTATTTAATGACCGATCAACTTTATGGTGATAATCTTTTTTTAATTTATAATTAGAGATATCGAATTCAAGTTATTTTAGTAGGAAATATTTACCTATAAAAAGAATTTTTTTAGCGCGAATTCGGAAACGTGTTCCACCGTGGAAACACATACAAACAAAAAAATTCGATATTAAACGCGTGTTGGGCGTCAAACGGTGCCAGAAATCTAGTTTGACCTGTTTCTACCCTTTGTCAATTCATCTCTCGTGAGTTATTCATTCTCGTGACTGATTAATACGTTTTCTTTCCAAAAAATAAAAAATAAAACGTTGGGTAGAATTGATTTGTAGCAGATCCTCTATCCCAATTATTTGTCATGTATAGGCTATAATGTTAACACGCGGGATAAAGTTACACCATGCAGAGTAAGATTATTATTAACTGATTAGTTTTTATAAAATGGGAAATATATGCACTTGGTGTTTGCATTAAATTAAATAATTTCACTTTCATTTTAATAATAGTAGTAAAAATTATATCGACAGACCATGATTATGTGACAAATATATGTGTAAAGGTAAAATGTGTGACATTAGTTGATTTGAGTGCGAATAAATCTTTTGAGAGGAGCAGGAATTTGCTCTGCTAATGGAGTTCATGTCCATTAATTCTTCATAAAATAGACATTTGAAAAAGGAAAGAAAACAGGAAAATTTTGGGAAATGACTGGAGAAGAATCAATAATTACTGAACCACATGTATTCATTTCAAAGCCACTCTCTTGGTAACAAAGATTAGTTAATGTTAATTACTTTACTGCAGAAGCTAAAAATCAAATTAATCATCAGAGACATGAGTATTGAGTACTTGAATCTACAATTTTTTAAAACAAGTTATTCTCTTTTTATTCTACTACTCTTTTTCAGAAGCGGAATCAGTATTTTAGATTTATGAGTTCAGGATTTTAATCGTTTTAATCAACTGGGTTCTAAATTAATAATTTATTTGTATTCAACAAAATTTTGAGGATAGATACATGATTCGAACCAAAACTACTGGGTTCGGCTCGGGACACTCTAACTCCGCCACTGCTCTTTTTGACAAAGGAGGCAGCTCGATTATTTCTTGATAAAGGATGTGAAATGTATGGACTAAAGAATATTCACATAATAAGAGTCAAGCATAAACTGACAATAATCGTGGCACAATTTTTTGATAACAGACCTTGACTCCATCCAAAGTCATGTAATACCACTAAATTCTTGTCGACAAGTAATTGTAAATTACAGATCCCATGTTTACGTACCTCTAAATATACACGAACCTCCAAAAGATGTTGAATTCAATGTCCCTAACAAATATATGATGGACAAAAACAATTTGGAACATGACAAGTTTCAAATGCATCTATAACATTATCTGGTCTTACAGCTTAGTATTTTAATAAATTGAATTAATTTTAAAATATATGATGTTTTAGTGAATATATGAAATATTTAAAACTTTTCTTTTCAGACTTACTATGATTGCTTCAATTAGTGGAATATGCTCCAGATTATTATTTTACTAATTACGTGCCAAAGATTTATAAGGGGTGTAAAATAAAGTTTCGTTGTTATATCAATTAACTAAAAGTATTAGCTTGCATTCTTTCTCTGTTTCGCTTTAAATAATCACCGTTAGGTGTTTGGATTACAGGTCCAAAAACTTCACGTTTCGCAAGTGAATTCAACTCTGATTGGATTCTTTCTTGCCATTTTGGCCAATCTTGTCTTTGTCGACATTCTCCAACAGATTGAGGTTTAAGATCCTCACTATCTTGCATAATGCTAGATGCAACATTATATGCAAAGACATAATCCACCAATAAATACAATCGATATTGAGACAAATTTGAATCGGGTGGATATAGTGGTGATTATATCTTTGCATATAATGTTACATCTAGCATTATGCAAGATGAGGATTTTGAACCTCAATCTGTTGGAGAATGTCGACAAAGACGTGATTGGCCAAAATGGCAAGAAGCAATCCAATCAGAGTTGAATTCACTTGAAACGTGAAGTTTTTGGGCAAGTAGTCCAAACACTTAATGGTGTTAAGCATGTTGGCTATAGCCTATAAATGGGTCTTTGTACGCAAGAGAAATGAGAAAAATGAGGTACAAAGATATAAGGCACGCCTTGTTGCACAAGGATTTTCACAAAGGCTTGGTGTCGATTATGAAGAGACATATTCACCCGTTATGGATGCTATAACGTTCTGTTATCTCATTAGTTTTGATGTCCATGAAAAGCTTGACATGCATTGAATGTATGTGGTAACCGCCTACCTTTATGGCTCACTTGATAATGAGATATACATGAAAATTTTTGAGGGATTTAAAATGTCTAACGCACATAATTCAAAGTCCCGGGAAATTATGTCTTGGTTTGAAAATTAAACATTTGGCAAACGGAATTTTTGTTCATCAATCTACCTACATAGAAAAGGTACTTAAACGGTTTTACATGAATGGAGCACATCCATTAAGTACTTTGATGGTTGTTCGATCACTTGATGTGAATAAAGATCCATTCCAACCTCAAGAAAGGAATGAAGAGCTACTTGGTCCTGAAGTACCATCTCTTAGTGCAATTGGTGCACTAATGTATCTTGCCAATACTACAAAGCCTGACATAACTTTTTCAGTTAATGTCTTAGCAAGATATAGCTCTGTTCCTACAATGAGACATTGGAATGGAATCAAACACATATTACGGCATCTAAAAGGAACTGCCGATATGGGCTTATTTTATGGAAATAATTGTAGTCCTGATCTTGTGGGTTATGCCGATGTTGGGTATTTATCTGACCCACACAGGGCTCGATCTCAAACATGCTATGTGTTTACATGTGGAGGCACTGTCATATCTTGGCGATCGACTAAGAAATCAATTGTGACTACTTCATTTAATCATGATAAGAATATTGCTTTTCATGAAGCAAGTCGAGAATGTGTGTGGTTGAGGTCTATAATACATCTTATTCGAGACAAATGTGGTTTGAAGTGTGACAAACTACCCACGATTTTGTATGAAGATGATCACGCTCAACTATGTCTAATAAAAGACTAAGCGGGAGTTGCAAATATAATCTGAGTATTTAGCCCAGAGTCGAATCCCAAAGGGAATTAACGTATCAAATGTTGTTGTTAGAGTACTAAATTCTCAATAATCAACTTTCTCAAAAGTTATGAATATCACTTTGTGTTGTTTATACTACTACAGCTGAACAGAAATAATAAACTAAAGATTAACTAACAATAAGATGTAAACAATTGGAATAAAGGTCTAAAGTTGTGGTTTTCTCCGTTGGTGAAATTCCTACATGTGTAGTTCCTATAGTTTTGACTTAGTTGTCTCTATCAATCATGAACACTCTAGTTATCATAAATCTCTCTCAAGTAATTATGATAATTTACTAGACTCACTCTATCAAGTTACGCTAGCTAGATTGCATTACAGTTCACTTTAGATTGCACCCGAGGTATCGTTATCTCTAATCCAACCTCTAAACCCTCGGTTTTGGATCTCGCATATACTCTGGGAGTGATGTTGTTCAAACAACTACCTAAATATGCACTCTCTCTCTCAAGTAGATACATAATAAATAGGAACAGCTAATTGAGGGCCCTTCAATCAACTACAACAAGAACGTAGTTGAACAAATAGAGATTTAAAACCAAACAAAACTATATTATTACAACAACAAGTTCATCCTCAACGGGTTCCACCAAAATCTTAGATTAAATAAGTTATCTACTCATGCTCAAGAACATAAAAAACCAAAAGAAATCATAATTCTCAAAATAAAGATTAAAGAAAGAGATTAGAAAAACTGTAATGTTTGCTTGTCTTCTCACAATGATTCTTGCCTCCTACTTGAATTTGTGTCCAAAATATGTCCAATCCCCTAAAAATAACATTCTCCCATGTATATATACCAAGTAGGGTCGGGCCCAAATAATTATACCATCTCCTACACGGAAAAGAACTAGTTTCCAGGTCACCACTAGCGCGGTCGCGCTAATCTCACGCAAATGGGGTTTTATTCTGCCACACTTCGTGTCAGGTCCGCAGTTGCAGTTTTGATCGCGTTTTTGACCCAATTACGTTTGGAATTTTGAACAACATAAAACATGAAAGTTGTATCCCTTTGAGTTATCTTTCCAACCATATATTATATAGCCCAAATGGAGTTCAGAGCAAAAGATTATGTCCATTTTAATCGACAGTGCACAATATGCCTCCTCGAGTCTTCGTTTGTTCTCAACTATCAAATTTGACCCCCGAACACGATCCCGGATTAATTCCTTGAGATTTTACTCAGACGTCAAAGCTTAAAATCACTTAAATTCATTCCATAACATCTATATAGCTCGAAATCACTCCTACCAGGCATAAAACACACAGTTAATGCAAAACACTAGAGATTAAAGCTCAAACTCAATTAAAGTGCAGTAAACTAGAGTGTAATAAGTGACTAAAATACGTAATTATAGCCTATCATCA
>ML522172.1:0-11288 GCA_005239535.1 Nicotiana rustica | reverse complement strand
AGAAACTGTCAAAGAAGCTCGCGTGAGCATTCATTAATCGCCATCAGAGAAACTGGAATACACACAATTCTTGAAAGAGTATGAAGACATATTTGCATGGTCGTACGATGACATGACTGGTGTAAGTACATCCATTGTGGCTCAAAAGTTACCAACCAATCCAATGTGCCCGCCGATAAAGCAGAAGCTCAGAAAATTCAAGCCTGATATGAGTCTGAAAATCAAAGAGGAAGTTACCAAGAAAATCAACAGCAAGGTTCTCAAGGTAGTTGAATATCCTACATGGTTAGCCAACATCGTGCCAGTACCCAAGAAAGATGGAAAGGTCAGAGTTTGTGTCGACTACTGGGATCTCAACCGAGCCAGTCCGAAGGATGATTTCCCTCTCCTGAACATACACATCCTGATTGACAATTGCGCCAAGCATGAGCTTCAGTCGTTCATGGATTGCTTTGCTGGTTACCATCAGATTTTGATGGACGAGGAAGACGCTGAGAAAACGGCTTTCATTACGCTGTGGGGAGTTTACTGTTACAAAATGATGTCATTCGGCTTAAAGAATGCAGGGGCCACCTATATGAGAGCTATGACCACTATCTTCCATGATATGATACATAAAGAAATTGAGGTGTATGTGTATGACGTCATCATCAATTCCAAGAGAGCCACTGACAATACAGCAGATTTGAAAAAATATTCGACAGGCTGCGAAAGTACAACTTGAAGTTAAACCCTGGAAAGTGTGCGTTTGGAGTTCCTGCTGGGAAATTTCTTGGGTTCATCTTCAGCCGCCAAGGAATAGAACTGGATCCATCAAAGTTCAAATCCATCCAAGAATTTCCACCGCCAAAGAACAAGAAAGATGTGATGAGTTTCCTTGGACGCCTTAACTACATCAGCCGATTCATAGCCTAGTCCACGGTTATATGTGAACCAATCCTCAAGATGCTGAAGAAAGAAGCTGCGACCGAATGGACCGATGATTGTCAGAAAGCTTTCGACAAAATCAAGGAATACTTGTCAACATCACTAGTCTTGGTCCCGCCAGAGCCAGGTAGACCCTTGCTACTCTACCTTGCAGTATTAGATGGAGCTTTTGGCTGCGTTCTGGGGCAGCACGACGAGACATGAAGAAAGGAACAGGCTATTTATTATCTGAGTAAGAAGTTCACTTCACATGAGGCACGGTATTCTCTATTGGAATGTACCTACTGTGCTCTAACCTGGGTAGCCCAGAAGCTGAGGCATTACTTCTGTGCCTACACAATGTATCTCATATCGAGGATGGATCCCTTGAAATATATCTTTCAGAAGCCCATGCCCACTAGAAAACTGGCCAAATGGCAAATCCTGTTGAGTGAGTTCGACATTGTCTATGTGGCTCAGAAAGTGGTCAAGGGGAAAGCACTAGCAGATCATCTTGCCGAGAACCCTGTGGGAGGATAATACGAACCCCTGAAAACATATTTTCCCGATGAAGAAGTGTCATTCATAGGGGAAGACATGGCAGAATCCTATGACGGGTGGAGAATGTTCTTCGACAGAGCAGCCAATTTCAAAGAAGTCGGCATTGGAGCTGTCCTGATATCGAAAACAGGTCAACATTACCCGGTATCTGCCAAACTCAGATTTCCCTGTACCAACAATATGGCAGAATATGAGGCTTGCATATTAGGGCTCAATATGGCCATTGACATGAATATCCAGGAGTTGCTAGTAATTGGTGACTCAGATCTGCTAATACACCAAGTATAAGAAGAATGGGCTACCAAGAATTCCAAGATATTTCCATATCTCCACCATGTGCAGGAATTTAGGAAAAGGTTCACAAAGACAGAATTTCAGCACATCCCAAGAATTCAGAACGATTTTGCCGATGCATTGTCCACTCTATCATCCATGATACAACACCCAGATACGAACTTCATTGATCTTAGTCCAACAAAGATCCATAGCCAACCGGCATACTGTGCCCACATTAAAGAAGAAGCATACGGAAGACCATGGTTCCATGACATCAGGGAATACTTGTCAAAGGGAGAGTACCTGGAGCCTGCAAATCACACTCAGAAACGCACGCTCCGGAGATTGTCCAACAATTTCTTTCTCAGCGGAGGAAACCTATACAGAAGGACTCCTGACTTGGGATTATTAAGATGTGTCGATGCAAAGGAAGCCTCCAGACTA
The DNA here is from genome assembly GCA_005239535.1 of Nicotiana rustica. NCBI lineage: Eukaryota > Viridiplantae > Streptophyta > Magnoliopsida > Solanales > Solanaceae > Nicotiana > Nicotiana rustica. The sequence goes on along the minus strand of ML522172.1, from coordinate 9,101 downwards.
CTTGAAGAGATACGTGCTGGGACCTGTGGCCCACACATGAATGATTTTGTCTTAGCAAAGAAAATACTCAGAGCCGGTTACTTCTGGATGACAATGGAAATGGAATGCATCCAATATGTCCGGAAATGCTATCAATGTCAGGTACATGCATATATGATAAAGGTACCCCCAAACGAGCTCAATGCAAAAAGCTCACCTTGGTCGTACGTCGCCTGGGGAATGGACGTTATTGGACCAATCGAGCCCACAGCCTCAAATGGACACAGGTTCATCCTAGTAGCTATTGATTACTTCACCAAATGGGTCGAAGTGGCATCATACAAAGCAGTGACTAAGAAAGCCGTAGCAGACTTTGTCCGTGACCGTATCATTTGTCGGTTCGGGGTTCCGGAGTCAATCATCATCGATAACGGCTCCAATCTCTACAGTGATCTGATGAAAGCCATGTGCGAGACTTTCAAAATCAAGCACAAGAATTCCACAGCCTATAGACCACAGATGAATGGAGTTGTGGAAGCCACCAACAAGAACATCAAAAAGATATTGAGAAAGATGATAGAAAAGCACAAATAGTGGCATGAAAAATTATCATTCGCCTTCCTGTGATACCACACCACAGTCCGCACATCAACCGAGGCAACTCCTTATTTACTAGTTTATGGTACGGAAGCTGTTATCCCTGCCGAAGTGGAGATCCCTTCCTTAAGAATCATACAAGAAGCTGAGCTCAGCAACGTAGAATGGATAAAAGGCCACTACGAGTAGTTGAGCCTCATAGATGGGAAAAACATGAATGCAATATGTCATGGTCAACTTTATCAAAATAGAATGTCCAGAGCCTTCAACAAGAGGGTCAAGCCAAGACAGTTCACACCGGGGCAGCTGATGTTAAAAAAGATTTTTCCATATCAAGACGAAGCCAAAGGGAAATTTATCCCAGCTGGCAAGGTCCATATATGGTTCACCGAGTATTGACAGGAGGATCTCTCATACTTGCAGAAATGGACGGAGAAGTTTGGCCAAAGCCAATCAATTCAGATGCAGTCAAACGATATTATGTGTAACTTTCTATGTTTTTCTTCAATGATGTAAATGAACTACGCCTGACCTGATTCCCGTTTAAGAGGGGGTACGTAGGCAGCCCTATAGGTTCGGTCATAATTCAATAACAATCTCATTTCCCTCGCAATTTGAAACTGGGGCAGAATTTTGAGGAGGACCCTCAAAACTCTGAAGCAAGTTCAGCTGATCGCAGCATGTAAAATGGTCTGAATCGTCAACCATCTAACTGGGGCAGAATTTTGAGGAGGACCCTCAAAATTCCATAGCATGAGTGGTTGAAATGTCTTGAACCATGTCACGGTCATCGGTTCATCTAAATTTCTCAAAATATATTTTTACTATGTCTTTATAAAATCATGCACGTTTTCGAAATATAGCTTTGTTTAGCAAACTCTACCCCGATGACACAAGCAGAATCATCAGACCAAGATGAGAGAAGCAAGTAAAGCCAGCGAAAATACGAATTAACCTCCCCCATCTATAAAACTCATGATTTTTCTTTGGATGCAGGGACAAAGGATAGACATGCCGTAAAGTCACAATCCTCACAAGAATCGCGTTATCGAAATCTGCTACGGCTAAGAAATTCTGCTACTATCTTCTATGCATTCTACTTTCTGCATAAGGCTAAACGTTGCCTTCCTTTGCATAAGGCTAAGCTCTGTCTTCATCCTGCATGAGGTTAAGCTCTACCACCCCCATCTGCATAAGGCTAATCTCTGCCTTCCCTTTCCATAAGGCTAATATCTGCCTTCATTTGCATGGGACTAAGCCCTGTCCCGCATCTTGCATGAGACTAAGCTCTGTCTCCACCTTGCATGAGGTTAAGCTCTACCTCCGCATTTGCACAAGGCTAATGTTTGCCTTCATCTTGCATGGGACTAAGCTCTGTCCCGTATCTGGCATGAGTCTAAGCTCTGCCTCCATTTGCATAAGGCTAATCTCTTCCTTCCCTTGCATAAGGCTAATCGCTGCCTTCCCCTGCATGAGACTAAGCTCTGTCTCCATCTTGCATGAGGTTAAGCTCTAACTCCATCTTGCATAAGGCTAATATTTTCCTTCACTTTCATAAGGCTAATTTCTGCCTTCATTTGCATGAGACTAAGTTCTGTCTCCATACCATGCATGAGGCTAAACTCTGCCTCCAATTTACTTTCAGAGAGACTAAGCGCCGTCTCAAGCCTTATTTACTTCGCTCCTTTTTCGGGCCAAGATATGCCCCCAATTTGCAATACTAAGCCTTGTCTTGCTGATATCATATTATTGCATCTTATGGGCTGAAATATCGCCAACTTTTCCAAAGGCGTCATAGTCTAACGGCATCATCCTCATAGCCGAAAGACACCATGTCATGGCCTGAGGATCTCTCTCAATTTGCATTATCATTATTTAAAGGCGTCATAGTTCGGAGGCACCATCTTCATAGACCGAGAACATCATTCCATGGCCTGTGAATCTCTCATCAAACAATTCATGGTCCAGGACATCATAGTCTGAGGACGTCATCCCTAACCGGCCAAGGAAAACTTTCATAGTCCAGTGGGAACCTGCATCATGTTTAAATTTATGCAAAATATATGCTTGTAGTATTCTTATTTGCAGGTAAACCGGCAAGCGATGGCTACCCCGCAGGAGCGATCCCGCTCCAGTTCTCCCAGCCATGTCAAACCCAACCTCTCCCGTAGAACTGTTCATTCATCTAGCCCTAGATATTGCGTCCATTATTGTGATGAATTCACCGGTATACTTCGCCGATGGATCCGAAACTACATACGACCTGATTCTAGTAAAACCAGGGATATGTAGGCAGCTCAGAAGCTAGGGTGCGGCCTAAATCTCTCTCAAACCGTTTCGCTCGATCAAAATTGGGTATCATGTCTTTACCCGACAAACTCTTTCATCCTTTCTGGGTAAAGAGGGGCAGCAGTTGATCCCCAATTTTCCCAAAAATATGTTAAATTGCATATATATCTTCAAAATCATGCATTAATAGCAATTGGTAGTTTTCCACAATTTTTCTATATTTTTATTAATTTATCCAGCATTTTATTTCCAACAAATGATTTCAAAGGCATTTCTTGATTTAATTTATTATTTATGGTCCTATTAAGACCAAATTATTCCATAATAGCCAAATTGACACATTTTGGTTATAATTGCAATAACTTTAATTACAGCACATGCATATAATTTTATACTATTTTTTACCAGAAATTAGTCCTTTGTATTTTGAAATACCAAATAATCATTTTTGAAACATTTCTATGCATGAAATTCATTTTTTATAATTAGTAATTATTTTATAAAATTATTTTAATTTATCTTGGGTGTTTAACAAATGGCCCCATTTTGTTTTAATTATAGCCAATTATAGCCAGCCCAAACTGCCTAACTACACTAGCCCTTACCCTATCTCTGATTCTCTAATCTGTGTTTGTAAATAACCTTTAGTAGGTGACCTAACGCACCTTAACTCGTTAGGTGGCGACTCTTCAATTCCTTATCTCTTTCCCAAAAGGAAACGAGTTGTCTCAATAATGTCGAATACCCTGATCGATCCGAAAGGGGAGGAAAGAGGGAGGCGCGACATCGACCTCGAGGACTGGGCTCGCAAACTGGCATCTACTTCGACATACGATAAACACAAGTGGATGGACTTGTCGAAGGGCAAGTGGGAGGCGAAGCACCATCGTATATGTTATAATACTTCTTCCTTTTTAAAAGATAACTTTCTTCGCAGGACCTGACTTCTCTGTTGCAGCTATTAGCGAGTTCTTCAAGATGAAGCTGCCCCCTCTTGGTGAGGAAGAGGAGCCTTCGGCTTCTAAGCCAAAGAAAGATAATAAGAGCAAAAGGTCCTCGAAGGACGAGGACTCCCAAACCGAAGCAAAGCCAGCTCGGGGATGTAAGAAGAATGTAGTCATCAACGAGGACTTCGACTCCATCCGTCGATCCACGGGCGATAATGACAACGAAGTGGAGGGTTTGGATTTGGTGAATCGAATCAAAAAACCTTCCGAGACAATTAAGCCCGCAACAATCGAAGCCCTTAGCCTCGAAGGAGGATATCAAAATAAGAAAAAGTACAAAGGCCCTTCGTCTCCTGACTTGTCGGGTCCTTCTCAGAATTTGGGGAATACTTCGAAGGGAATAAGTGTCGAAGCACCTCAGCCCGATTAGAGCGCCTCGGGTGATTTCCCCGAGGCCGTGACAGTAGGTCACTCACCATCATTTCTATCTTTCTCTGAAGATACCATTAGGGATGCTCGGGACCTGAAGACGCCCGAGTTAGGCGGAGTCCCAAGTGAGAATGACCCCTTCCAGCGTTGCTTTACTGGGGTCGATGAGCCCAAACCAGCAGACGCAGACTCGATCTTTGAGGAGGCTCAACGGCTTTGTTCAATCGTGAGTTCTTAATAGTAATATAATCTTTCAAACTTCATACTTTCTTCCTTTGTCTAAAGAAACTTTTCTTTCTGTAGGCCTTCGACAAATTTAAGGCTGAGCTATGTCGTTGTGAGGCCGAGTTGCGTAGATCTTCGAATGAGGGGAAGACCCTCAGACTTCTTTGTGCTAACAAGGAAAAGGAACTGATACATATTCGATCGGAGTTGGCCCAAGATCGTGAATATGAGGACGAGATTGAGAAGAGGGTAACCTCTGTTCTGAAAGAATATGGGATTTCTCTCCCATCTTCAGAGGCTAACACTTCAATGACTCAGTTTCAGCTGAAGGTAGAGATGCTCGAACATCTTTGGGGTGAGGTCGTCCAAGTCAACTCCGAATGCAACGAGTGGAAGGCACAGATGGATATCCTTGCTGCAGCCAAAAAAGAAGCATTGGCTAAAGTATCCGCCCTCTAGATTCAACTCTGCAACGCTCGAGAGAGAAATTCAGTTCAGGCGGGCAGGATAACTGAGCTCGAGGCTAGTCTCACGAAGGCGAAGACCGAAATCGAGGAAGCCCGAGCCGAAGCCAAAGAGATACAAGTAAAGGCCGAAAAGAAGGTAGCCATCCATTTGAAAGATGCTACTGATGCTCAAATGGAGTTGAGGGGGGCCTCCGATCGAGAGAGGAGAAGCAACAACTATGCCCGATGCAGATCCCAAAGGGAAACCCTCGAGGAGATTCATGCAAAGGGCTTCGATCTCTCTGAGGAGATATATCAGGCTAAGGAGGACGAGATTGATGCCAAGTTCCTCCTTTTTTTCGATGATGAAGCCGATGTTGAATATGATGAAGAAGAAGCTGACGAGGAGGCTGTTCCCGAGGGGTTGATGGAGACAAAACCCCCGAAGGCGAAAAGACAAAGTCCCTGATGGTAGACTAGGTCTTCTTTGATTTTTTAAAGGTCTCCATGTGGGATTATTGTAAATGTATTTTTGTACCATTATCTCGATATAAAGAAATCTTTGTTCTGTCTTTGAGTTAATTTCCCTCTTTCCTTTGCTTTTGAAATTTGATGCTTGTCGACAATCAGTCTGATGTGTTGGACTTAGGATATAAAACCCTTAGGTTTTTGTGCTTTGATCGAAGACCAATAATAAGTGACCACTTAGGGTTTGATCTTCGAGCTAAGCTTTAGCTCGGGACTTTCGAGTCCGAACTTAGGTGAGGTCTCGAGCACAGTGTGCTTCGGCCTTTAAGTTCTTTTAGGTATCGTCCCTTAGGCTTTAAGACATCGACCCTTAGGCTCTTTTCAATTTGGCCCTTAGGCTCTTTTCAGTTCGGCCCTTCGGCTCTTACATATCGTCCCTTAGGCTCTTACAAATTGGCCCTTAGGCTCTTACAAATCGGCCCTTAGGCTCTTCTTAGATTGGGTCAATTTGGCCTCTAAAATGGCTACAATTTTCCCCATTCTGGCTAAAGACTTTTAAAAATTTATTTATGCCTTAGCATGTTTTATATACGTCCGACTTTTGGACGGTTCGATTGATAGGAACCTCGATTACAAGTCGATGTGCGACGAAAATTGAGTACCTCGTGAGATTCTCTCGAAGGCTGATTTTCTCGAAGCCTTTACATTGTTCGGAGCTGATATTATCGAAGCCCCTTTGCTTATGTCGAGGGTAGCCTGATTTAACCGAGTTTGTTTTTTAAAGTAGCCTTTAGTTTATGGCGGAAGTCGGACGTCTCCGAGCCGCATCGTCTAGGTCGTAGCCTTTTCATATGACCGTAGTCTTTATATTTAGCCGTAGCCTTTAGTCCCTGGGTGATATGACCTCGGCCTTAATATTGAGGGTATGCCTTTTTAGGGGTCTTACATGTTCGAATATATAGCCTTGTCCTTAATATAGGGGTATGCCTTTTTAAGGCCTTATAAGTTTGAGTATGCCTCGCTGAGGTCTTATAAGTTTGACTATGCCTCGTTGAGGTCTTATAAGTTTGAGTATGCCTCGTTGAGGTCTTATAAGTTTGATGTTGCCTCATTGAGGTCTTATGATTCGATATTGCCTCATTGAGGTCTTATGAGTTCGAGTCTTTGATGACTCGATAAGTTGATTGTCGGTGACAGTCCTCGAGTGTTCGGGAGTATTTGGCCCTTGAGCCGTTTCATGTGAAAACAGTAAACTTCTTTGAGGCAAAAAGTGTTTTGACAAATAAGAATGATTATTCGAATAATGTGTACATGTTTTTTCCCTTGGGGTCTCGACTATTTTACATGGACACGGTTCATTTGACCGTTTAGTCCATTACAACATTCTCCTATCGAGGCCCTCTTTGGCACAACTTGTTTTCCTCGAAAAGGTAACCTCCGAGGGTGATGCCCCCCAGTATTCGAGGTTGATTAGAAAAGAAGCCTTGAATACTTGTTGAGTTTTCCTTAAGTAGCATATAGATGTTTCCTCGTTAAAAAACTTATCGGTAAAACCCATTTGGGATAAACCAGTCTAAGGGAAAAAGAGTGCAACGCACGCTTTAAAACCCAAGGTCTTCGAGCTGAAGGGTGCTTCGATTTCTCTCAATCGAACACCTGCAGCAAGTTAGTATGAAATATAAACGAAAAGGGAGAAGGTTATACCTTAGAAATAATAGCGTTTGAGCATCGATATATTCTAATTGTTTGGTAGTTGCTCGCCTACCATAGTGCTAAGCTTGTAGGATCCTTTGCCTACTACCCGAGGACACAGTACGGTCCTTCCCAACTAGGGCCTAATTTCCCTTCATTTGGGTTTTGAGTGCTGAGGGTGACTTTCCTTAGAACCAAGTCCCCGACTCCGAAGTATCGAAAGTTTGTTCGTCTGTTGTAGTACCTTTCGATCCTTTGTTTTTGAGCGGCCATTCGAACCAGCACGACCTCGCGCTTTTCATCTAATAGCTCGAGGGAGGTGTTCATGGCCTCGTTGTTTGAGTCCTCGGTGGCATGCTGAAATATGACGCTTGGTTCCCTGACCTCGACTGGTATCAATGCCTCGGACCCGTATACCAACGAGAACGAGGTCTCCCATGTGCTCGACTTCGAAGTTGTTCGATACGCCCATAGTACTTCGGGCATCACTTTTTTCCACTTCCCCTTCAACTTTTCTAACCTCCTCTTCAAGTTTTGAATGATAGTTTTGTTTGTGGACTCGGCCTGACCATTTTTACCTGGGTGGTAAGGCGTCGACAGGATCCTTTTAATTTTATGATCCTCGAGGAATTTTGTCACCTTGCTGCCGATGAACTACTTCCCATTATCACATGTAATCTCGGAGGGGATCCCCGAATTGGCATATGATGTGGTCCTATATGAAGTCGATGACTTATTTTCTCTTATTTTCTCGAAGGCCTACGTTTCTACCCATTTCGAGAAGTAGTCAGTCATAAAAAATATAAATCTAGCTTTACCTGGTGCCGTTGGTAGGGGGCCGATAATGTCCATCCCCCATTTCATGAATGGCCACGGGGATAGGACTGAATGTAGTTGTTTACCAGGTTGATGTATCATCAGTATGCATCTTTGGCTTTTGTTACATCTTCGAACGAACTCCTTGATGTCCTTTTCCATGCTATCCCAATAATACCCAGCTCTGATTACCTTTCGAACTAAAGAATCAGCACCGGAGTGGTTTCCACAAGTGCCTTCGTGGATTTCTCGTAGCACATAGTCGGTGTCCCCCGGTCCCAAGCACACTGCTAGTGGCCCGTCGAAGGTCCTCCTATACAATGTTCCATTCTCATTGAGTGAAAATTAGGTTGCTTTGGATCGAAGGGCCCTTGATTCTTTTGGGTCCGTGGGGAGCTTCCCATGTTTCAATTAGTCGATGTACTTGTTTCTCCAATCCCATGTTAGAATTGTTGAGTTGATTTCTGCATGGCCTTCTTCGATCACCAACTTCGATAGTTGTATGACAGTCTCGGGGATTATGTCATCTTCTTCAATCGAGGATCCCAAGTTTGCGAGTGCATCGACCTCGCTATTTTGTTCTCGAGGTATGTGGACCAGGGTCCTCTCTTCCAAGCGATGCAGTGTCACTTGAAGCTTGTCTAAGTATCTTTGCATCCTGTCTTCTAAAACTTTGAAGCTTCCTTTTACTTGGTTAACCACCAAAAGAGAGTCACATTTTGCCTTGATGACCTCTGCTCCTTGGCCCTTGGCTAGTTCGAGACCTGCAATCATGGCCTCATACTCGGGGGTTAGTCTCATTCCCAGGTATACCTTTCGTTCTAGAAGATGCTCGATCAATACTGGCTGCTCGAGTTCTTCGATAGTGGACTTCGTTGCATCTGATTCCTCGGGGGACATGAAGGCTCGTTTCACCAAGTCATTGCGGGTATGACTTGGTCGAGCAACCCGAGCTGCTCCACGACCCTTGACCTGATTATATTGGTCGAACTACCTGGATCCACGAGCACACTTTTAACTTGAATTTTATTTAAAAGGATAGAGATTACCAGTGCATCTTTATAAGGGATGAGATAGGGTCTCGATGTCTTCCTCGCTGAATGTAAGGGTGTCCTGGTGAATGTAGTCCCGAGATCGCTTCTCCCTTGTGATTGTCACACCTCCTTTTTATACGCCCCGAAAGGGGGTACGGGAGTTTTTCCACTTAAAGTGA
>ML522171.1:5733-18299 GCA_005239535.1 Nicotiana rustica | reverse complement strand
ACTTAACCTGCTGGCAATTAAGACACCTAGCCACATACTCCACAATGTCCTTCTTCATCCGCCTCCACCAGTAATGCTACTTCAATTCACAATACATCTTTGTGGCGCCAGGATGAACAGAATACCGAGAACTGTGTGCCTCCTCTAGAATCCTCCCTCTAATCGACATTAGGAACACATAAACGGCCCTGAAGTCTGAGAACACCATCCTCGCCAATAGTAACCTCCTTGGCCTTACCCTGAACCACTGTCTCCCGTAGCTCTGCCAGACACGGATCATCATACAGCCGAGCCTTAATCTCCCCCAATAACGAAGACTGAGAAACCACATGTGCAAGAACTCGACGAGGCTCTGAAAGGTCTAATCTCACCAGGCGATTAGCCAAGGACTGAATGTCCAAGGCTAGAGGTCTCTCCTCTGCTGCAATATAAGCCAAGCTACCCATGCTCTCCGCCTTTCTGCTCAAAGTATCTGCTACCACGTTCGCCTTGCCCGGATGATAAAGAATGGTGATATCATAATCCTTCAGCAACTCAAGCCATCTGCGCTGCCTCAAATTAAGATCCATCTGCTTGAAAAAGTGCTGCAAGCTGCGGTGGTATGTATAAACCTCACAGAACACTCCATACAAGTAGTGCCTTCAAATCTTAAGAGCATGAACAATCGCCGCCAACTCCAAATCGTGCACAGGGTAATTCTTCTCATGAACCTTTAGCTGGCACGAAGCATAAGCAATAGTTCTCCCTTCCTGCATCAACACACACCCCAAGCCAACGTGTGAAGCATCGCAATACACTGTGTACATCCCAGAACCGGAAGGCAATACTAGAACTGGTGCTGAAGTCAATGCCGCCTTGAGCTTCTGAAAGCTCGCCTCACACTCGTCAGACCATCGGAACGGGGAATTCTTCTGAGTTAATCTAGTCAGGGGCTGCAATCGAAAAACCCCCCTCCACAAATCGGCGATAATAGCCTGTTAGGCCCAAGAAGCTCCTGATCTCTGTAGTTGAAGTAGGACGCGACCAACTCTAAACTGCCTCAATCTTCTGAGGATCAACCTTGATACCCTCTCCGGATACCACGTGCCCCAAGAATGCTACGGACTCCAACCAGAACTCACACTTGGAGAACTTAGCATATAACTTCTGTTCCAGCAGGGTCTGGAGCACAACTCTCAAATGTTGCTCGTGCTCACCCAGGCTACGTGAGTAAATCAAGATGTCATCAATGAAGACAATGACAATGGAATAAATATACGGCCAGAACACCCTATTCATCAAGTCCATGAATGCTTCTGGGGCATTAGTCAAGCCAAAGGATATCACCAGGAACTCATAGTTGCCATACCTCGTACGAAAAGCAGTCTTCAGAACATCTGAAGCCCGAATCTTCAACTAATGATATCCCGATCTCAAATCAACCTTAAAACACCCGAGCACCCTGCAACTGGTCAAACAAATCATCGATGCGCGGCAGAGGATACTTGTTCTTAATGGTGACCTTGTTCAACTGGCGGTAATCAATACACATCCGCATGGACCCATCTTTCTTCTGCACAAATAGGAATGGAGCACCCCACGGCGATACACTCGGTCTGATAAACCCCTTAGCCAGCAACTCCTCAACTGCTCCTCCAACTCCTTCGGAGCCATACGGTACGGGGGAATGGAAATAGGTTGAGTACCTGGAGCTACATCAATGCAGAAATCAATATCACGATCTGGAGGCATGCCCGGAAGGTCTGAAGGAAATACATCAGCAAACTCTCAGACAACGGGCACTGAATCAATCATCGGAAACTCGGCGGTGGTGTCCCGCACATAAGCAAGGTACGCCAAACAACCCTTCTCGTCCATGTGTCGAGCCTTCAGGAAGGAAATAAGCCGGATGGTTGCACTAACTGAGGAACCTCTTCACTCCAGCCTAGGCGACTCAGGCATGGCTAGAGTAACTGTCTTGGTATGACAATCTAGCACGACATGATAAGGAGATAGTCAATCCATGCCTAAAATAACCTCGAAATCAACCATATCGAGCAATAAAAGATCCGCTCGGGTCTCGAATCCACAGAATGTAACCACACATGACCGGTAAACCCGGTCTACCACCACAGAATCGCCCACAGGAGTGGACACATATATAGGGGAACCCAAGGACTCACGAGGAACATCCAAAAAATGATCAAATAATGCTGAAATATATGAATAGGTGGATCCTGGATCAAATAATACTGAAGCCTCTCTACCACATACTGAGATAATACCTGTGATCACGGTGTCTGAGGCCACTGCATCTGATCTGGCCGGTATAGCATAGAATCTGGCTAGAGCACCGGAAGACTGAGCTCCACCGGAGTGAACAAGAGCTGACTGATCTCCCCCTGACTGGCCTCCACCTCTAGGATGACCCTGCTGGCCTGTCCTCCACCTCTAGGTGGCCAGGCCGCTGGTGCTGGACTCATAGACTGATAACCCTGCTGTACTGCCTTGCCCTGAAACCTGGGACAAGTCCTCCTGATATGGTCGGAATCCCCGCACTCATAACATCTCACCGGTGGCATGGCCTACTGCCCTGAAGAAGAACCCTGGACAATTGGGGGACGGTGAGAACCCTCTGACATAGCACTGAAGTAAGGCCTCACTGGGGCACCACGAAGAAGTGGTGGTGGTGCTGAATTTGGGGGCCTACTGGGTTAGCCCCTGCCAAACTGACCTCTGCCCCTAGCTGGGGCGCCTCTGAAATCATCGGAGAATTTGGCTCTCTTATCCTGCTGCACCGACTCTCTGATCCTCGACCAATAACCCTCGATCCTGCGAGCAATCTCCACTACCAGCTGATAAGGAGTCCCCATCTCCACCTCTCGAGCCATGTTGGCCCTAATACCTGGATGCAACCCTGCTATGAACCTCTGCACTCTCTCAGCCTTTGTAGGTAGTATCATGAGCGCATGGCGAGATAACTCTGAAAATCTAGCCTCATAATCAGTCACTGACATCTGGCCCTGCTCTAACTGCTCAAACTGGTACCGCAGCTCTTCCCTCTCAGAGGGTGGTATATACCTGTCCAGGAACATCAGAGTAAACTGCTCCCAGGTGACAAGAGGAGAACCTGCCGATCTGCCAAGAATATAGGGCTGCCACCATCTGCGGGCCTTGCCCTCCAGCCGAAAAGTAGTGAAGTCCACTCCATGGGACTCTAATATCCTCATGTTGCAGTTTGTCCCTGCACCTGTCAATGAAGTCCTAGGCATCCTCCCCTCGATCACCTCCGAAGACTGGAGGGTGAAATCTAGTCCATCTGTCCAATAGCTTCTGCGGATCGCCGTCCGCAGCTGGTCTGGGCTTAGGTGCTGCTACCACAGGCTAGACCCCACCCACGAGCAGTGTACCTGGAGTATGAAGTAATGCTGTTGTCTGACCTGCAGCCTGGGCAGTAGGGGTCTGGACTCCCCCTCCCGCTTGAGAAGTGGCAGGATCCGGTGGAAATAAACTAGCCTGGGACATAGTGTCCATAAATCTCATCATACGACCAATGACCTCCTGGAAGCTTGGCGCCGTCATGAAGTCCACTGGAGCAGGATCTGCCGAAGGCACCTCGTCCTGCTCATCTATGATAGGATCCTCTAGTGGTGGTGCAACTGGGATAGCTCTGGGATGCCCTCGTCCCTTACCTCTGGCCGGTGCCCTCCCCCGGCCTCTGCCATAGCCTCAGGCGGCGGGGGTGGCGACATCTCCCGAGTCTGGAACATCAGATGCACGCGTCCTCACCATCTGTGAGAGAATAGAAGAATGAGTTGTAGTAAACCATCGACTGCACGATAGAATGTGAACAAAGAGAGGTTTCTTAACACCCTATAGCCTCCCGAAGATAAATACAGACATCTCCGTATCGATCCGCAGGACTCTACTAGGTTTGCCCGTGACTTGTGAGACCTACGTGAACCTAGAGCTCTGATACCATGTTGTCACGACCCAAAATCCTAATTCAGGTCGTGATGGCGCCCGACAACGGGGTCAGGCAAGCCAACACTCAATTTACTAAGGGTTCCGGCTTATTTGATTAAACATTTCAACATAAACCAAGTTTTAAAGCTTAAAACATTACCGAAAAGAATAATTAACCAGTTTTAGCCAAAAGTAATCATAATTAGGCGTGGGCCATGGTATATACAGTCCCGTAATCCATAATAACTACCACATGTGTGCCAGGAACTAGTTTCACAAGTCCTACGGGCATACTAACAGAATATACAAAAGATATAATATACTGTCCCACTGTCTGAAAGAAATAGACGGGAAATAAGAAAAAGAAGCTCCATGGTGCTGCCGAGGATCGTCAGGAGAAACAGCTCACCGTGAAGTCAGTTCCAACTATACTCAGAATCTAGCTCCGGTCTGATAACCAGATGCACCAGCCTTCGAACCTGTACAATTAAGTACAGAAGCGTAGCATGAGTACATAAACAAATATGTACCCAGTGAGTATCCGGTCTAATATCGAAGAAGTAGTGACGAGAGGTCGACTTGATACTTACTAGGGTCAAATAATATGAAATATGTATATACAGGCGAAACAATAATAGCAGAAATGAACAACAATATGAGCATCAAATATCATTCTCTAGTACCCTCGCACTACCTTTTTCCATGGTATACAAGCTGGTTAACCCTCTCTCTTTCCCAAAATCAACAGTTCCATTACAGGGTTTCTCATAATCTATCAAACATATAACAGACCGTGAACGTACGGCCAATAGGACGTGAAAAGTAAATGTGCACTGCCGAGGGTCGAACGACCCGAACTATAGATGCATCTATCTGCCCCGCTCGCGAATCGAACATGCGACGCGATTATCGTAATACTAGGGCTGCCTGCTCGCGAATCATTCATGCCACTCGGGTTCCCGTATACATATACATAATCCTTAGGGAATTCAGATAATTAACAGGGGTCCTTTCAGCATAAAGGGATTCAATAATACCAATTTCGGAACATAACCTCATAGGCCTTCATAAATGCAAATTTCCAAGATATTAAACTACCTAGTCCACATACAAGATCGCGGATACAACACATAAAGCATGATGGTGAGTCCTAAACTACCCGTCAAGGCATGATAGTAGCTACGCACGGATTCTCGTCACCCTGTGCGTGCGTAACCCCCCGCAAATAAGGACAAGAAATAATTTTTAATATCTATGAGGACAATTCCCTCTTACAAGATTATAAAGGAGACTCACCTTGCGTCGAACCTACTCCCCGGGTCAAGAATGCGCTCGAAACTCCGAACTCGTCTCCCACGGTCTCGAAACTAATCAAATGTTATGTAAATATATCAAATTATACTCCAAAGCATGGATTTCTCCTACTTACTGAGTTAATTCATCATTTTTGAAGAAATTCCAAAATTCACCCCTAGGCCCGCACGCTCGGATTCCGAAACTTTTCGAAGGAAACACTCACCCATACCCTAAGAATTGTTAATATATGATTTTTACTTGATTTCATAGCCAATTCACGGGTAATTCCCTAAATTCCTGAAATTCCTAGGTTACTACCCAATTCCTTGATTTCCACTAATTTAGTAGTTAATTTAACTAGTAATTCCTGTATTAAACAAATACTAGGGTAGACTTTACTTACCTCTTCAGTAGCTAGGTGGATTGGCTCTTTCCCAAGCTTCCTAGGTCGACAATGGTGGAGGAAAAATGAAGAAAATGAACATTTCCCGTGTTTAAAAGAACACACTGCCTACAGTGGTTCCGCACCTGCGGCTCAAGGACCGCACCTGCGGTCTTGCACCTGCGGAAACTGGGATAAGGGCCTGGGCTCGCACCTGCGGACAGGAGTCCGCAACTGCGGCTCTGTACCTGCGGGAAAGGGCCCGCACCTGCGATGATTAGGCAGCCCACTTAGGGGTCGCACCTGCGAGGTTGGGAGCACATGAGTTGTTCCGCACCTGCGACAGGGCAACCGCACATGCGATCACACCAGATCAGGTGCACCAACAATTGTTTCAGCTGGTTTTTGGCCTCGCTTGGTGCCCGAGAGGCACCTGGCCCCACCCGAGCCCCCGTCCAAATATAACAATAAGTCCCAAAACATAATACAGACTCGCTCGAGCCTTCTGAACAGTCAAAACAATGCTAAAACTCAAAGTCACACCTCAAAACCCCTAGAATCAAAACTTAAGAACTTCAAGTTCTTGATTTCGATATAAATGCGCCGAACCGACCTATACTACTCGGAATGACACCAAATTTTGCAGGAAAGTCATAAATGAAATAACGGAACTATTCCCGGTCTCAAACTTCCGTTCGAACATCGATAACACAAAAACACGTCCCAAACCACAGTATGAACTTAAGGAAACTCTTATTTCGATATTGGGCGCCGAAACGCCCCCGGGTCATCCAAAACCCATTCTGAACATACACCCAAGTCCGGAATCATCATACAAAGCTACTGAAACTGTCGAAACACGATTCCGAGGTCGTTTACTCAATATGTTGACCGAAGTCAAACTTGGCCAAAAGGGCCAACTTTAAGGAACTAAGTGTTCCTATACTGCTCTAAACACTTTCAAATCCCGAACCACCCGTCCCCGCAAGTCATAAATCATAATAATATTTCATTTAAGGGAACGGGGTTCGATAACACAAAATGACCGGTCGGGTCGTTACACCTAGATATTAAGATCTGCCCCTTTTGTGTGAGCATTGCTTTGGGACCCTTGAGCTCCCTCTGAACTTTGACACACAAGAGCTGTCCCTTCCACACTGCACTTACTCAAGCTTGGCTATGAAATTTGGGTGTGAGCAGTGCCCGGGATCCTCTGAGATTCTTTGGGAACTCTGACACACCCGGATTATGAAAGGTTATGAAATAACAGTACATGGCATTGAGGATCTGGAAACTTGGGCCTATTATGGAAGGCTCCCTATAGTTATCTTCTTCTTTTCCTATTTTAATTATGTAATTCATATTCAGAGGCTTGTAATAATTATTTGTAAAAACGATTCTAGGGTTGGATAGTGAAAATGGGGGAATATGCATGCTATAGTATAAGTATGGGTAGAAATCATGTTTCTAGGTTTATTTTTCTATGTGCGCAATAGTAACCATGTTTAGGAATAACATATAAAGTATTCCTTGCATTTAGATACCATGTTACTTAGGCTTTCTTTCAGCATATCATCATGCATTTCCCTCACTTAGAAATCCTGTTCATAGGATTAACGACAATAACAAAAAAAATTGTTACTATGTGATTTTGTCAACAAGTTCTAAAAAATGCAATCCTGCCTTAGAGTAATTGTATTAACAAAGTTGTAATCATGTTTTACCACGCTTACGCACTTAGAGATCTTGTTAACCTATTAAAATATAGCTTATGCTGAAGTTGTGCACAATACTGTGATTTCATATGCATTTAGAAATCCATGCTTAGGTTATCATGCATCATTAGACCTCATGCTATAGGATTGTATTCGTTTACTACATTCAGTTAAATATACATATCAGAAACAGTCCTTGTTCTAATAAACTGGAAATTAGTCTTTTTTTAAACACTTAGAATCACATGTTATTAGGATTGGTAATCTGGAACCCTTAACAAATATGTACAACTGTTGCATGTTATTTTACACCTAGGCAAGCCTTAGGTAATCAACTACAAGAAAATAAAACCAGATCTTTTTCTGTGTGACTATGTTAACTATCAGCATATTAAAAATTAGTAGGCAAGCCTGGTTAGGACTTCATCTCTGAGTTATGTAATAAAAATTGATTCTGCTACTATCATTTAGAAACCATGCTTAAGAACTGAATCTGGACCTTAATTTGTGTATGAGACATGTTGTTTATGTGCAATACATGTGGAGGAATACTTGAGCCTATATCTGCTTTACATGCTCTCCCTTACTTGCAAGTGCTACTTGTTTATTATATGTCACCTTAGCATTTTGACCTTTAAAACCTGAGGGTATACCTAGAAACCTCCCTTTTAGGATAGTAGTCCTAATTTCCTCCAGGACTAATAGGAGAGGGCCGGGGTAACAGCATGCAATAGAGTTTGTGACCAATATGCGCTTTAATTACCTTCACGGGGTGGGAAAGGGTAGAATATGGATATGATGACCGGTGCGTTAATACCACGTGTAGCCCCTCTTTGAGGAGTGTCATACCAGGTATTGCATTGATGTGATCCATATTATTATAAACCTAGGATACCCTTTACTTTCACATGCTTGGATTGTTTTCCCAAATCAAACCCCTTTTTCATTAATTGTTTCCAAACATCTGTGTACTTAGACTTAAATCCCCTCTTATTTGAACCCTACTTGTTTGCTAAAGTTGTACAAATTCACAAAAGATGTTTGGCCGGGAACCACAATGGTGGATCCTTAGGGGTGCCTAACACCTTCCGCTAAGGATAATTTCAAGCCCTTACCCTATCTCTGGTTAAAAACGTAGTTATAAATGAACCCCTTTGGTGTCCTAACGCACCTTTAAAAATCGTTAGGTGGCGACTCTAAAAAACACAAACCCCTTTCTCAAAAGGAAAGAGTTGTCTTAACCAAAATGTCATGGACCGGATCTCCGCGAGGAATAAAGGGGCACAACAGCATGGCCACTCTGCTGGGGATTATAGGCTTTTACCATTTCAAATTGCTTCGTGTATTTGTACTTTGCTTAAATGATTGCACCCTTTACTCTTCCCTTCTATGTGGAATTAATTGTTTATTTCCTTTAAGTACTTACACTTCCTCAAAACGAAACTGACATATTCTTTGTTTTCTTTTGTAACCGCTTTAAATCATAACTGTTGTATTTACCGCTTTCTTAACATGCAAATACATGACAACCTGATTTTACTGCTTATTATTGCATAATCAACATTCATACTCCACTCGTGCCAAACAAATACTATAGCAACGCTTGATGAGTGGTTGCGCTCTTCCTATACTATTACCCCCTAAATTCGGAAAGGCTTATTTGCGGTAGAACTAGTCGATCAGCGGTGCAGTCGACGGTTCGGTGCCTTTTCCCCTTGAGTTGTCCGCTCAAGGGTATCAGTCTAAAACCCCATAAAAACCTTACTCTGTTATATTGTTGCATGCATTATGGTCAAACCTAGCCGAGAAGTGTTGTCCGCACGATAGTTTTTAAGAAAGCCTTTTCAAAAGTCCACTGGGTTTCCTTAAACCCAAACGGACATCATCACGTTCTGTGCATTTATTTGGAGAACTAAATGCTTCATGCTAATTGTTGATATTAAATAGTCGAGTCCGGTGGGGGTAAGGGTCTAATCTTGTTTGCCTTGTAGAAATATGAGGCACGAAATCCTCAGATTCGGCATGGTTACCAACATCCACCCAAAATTGCTGAGTTGGTGGGAAGATCTGCGTTCTAGCGACAAAACACTTGTCAAGAAGTATCTGGGTAATCAGCCGTCCCTCTTGTACATCCAGCCTAATAACATGAGTTGAGGAGACCGAAGGTGGACATCTAGCCAGAGCATACCTATTGCTAGGACTTCGCGAGCTGGGGAAGCTGTTCGATGGAGCCAAGAATGCCGAGTCTGGGGAAGGTCCTTCTGGGACCAAGTAGATAGGAATGTCTTTCTCTTGCTTTATCAATGTAATAAGACCAATGGCCATTAGTGACCTTTATTTCTTGTCGTTTTGGGATTCGTCTATTTTTTATCAATGAAATGAGACATTTAGCATTTTAAGTTCTCCAAATCAATTTGTCGCTAGGCCTACCTCGGGCACAAAAGAGGTCCCCAAATTAGGACGCAATTTACATTCCTGCGCGATGTGTTTAAATACTGCAATACTTTTTTCATAATCCTCACTGACTTGGTTACCTTTTTTTTTTTTTTCTTTCTTTTATTATCCCACTCCCCAAAGGTTAGTTCGTGCACTCTGGCATCATCATCCTATCTCACAAGATCCAGAGGCCCTCCACTCTCTCCTCCTCCTAGTTGTTGTGTTATTCTCGAGGAGGGGGAGGAGAGCCCTTCTATACATGTTGTGGGCAGAGGGACATACCTCAAGAATTGGACTGTCAGGACAACCAAAGCCCGACGAGCCTCGGGGTAGCAAGGCTAAAACAATCACTATCCATTGTTTTTCTCACAAAACGATTTTCTTTTTCGCATTTTAATTCTTGCAATAAGATCTTCAATGTTAAAAAACAATCATTCAATTTATCAAAACAATTTTCAATTTTTCTTATAAAATCAATATTTATTGCTATAATTTTTCTCTCATTACTTTACCTATACTACACTGCTTTTACTTGTCTTGATGAACCAATGACTGTGACATGCAACGAGACAACGCAGCAAACAGACGTCGATTCAGAAGAAGATGACATACATGACGAGATTTTCAAGGAAGTTGAAAACTTTGAGAGCAGACCTAAGTCCAACCTGGATGAGACTGAAGTTATCAACCTGGGAGATTCAGAAAATGTCAAGGAGACCTGCATCAGCATTCATTTGTCACCGTTAGGAAAGAAAGAATACACAGAGTTTCTAAAAGAATATGAGGATATATTTGCATGGTCGTATGATGACATGACTGGTCTAAGAACGTTTATTGTGGCTCAAAAATTGCCAACCAATCCAATGTGTCCGCCGGTAAAACAAAAGCTCAGAAAGTTCAAACCCGACATGAGTTTGAAAATCAAGGAAGAAGTTACCAAACAGATCAACGCCAAGGTTCTCAGGGTAGTTGAGTACCCGACGTGGTTAGCCAACATCGTACCTATGCCAGAGAAAGATGGGAAGGTTAGAGTCTGTGTTGACTACCGGGATCTCAACCGGGCCAGTCCAAAAGATGACTTCCCCTTGCCTAACATACACGTCTTGATTGACAATTGCACCAAGCATGAGCTACAATCATTCGTGGATTGCTTCGTTGGTTATCATCAGATCTGGATGGATGAGGAAGACGTTGAGAAAACGGCTTTCATTATGCCGTGGGGAGTATACTGCTACAAGATGATGTCGTTCGGCCTGAAGAATGCAGGGGCCACCTATATGAGGTCTATGACCATTATCTTTCACGATATGATACACAAGGAGATTGAGGTATATGTGGATGATGTTATTATCAAATCCAAGAAAGCCACTGATCACATAGCAGACTTGAGGAAGTTTTTCAATAGGTTGCGGAAATACAATCTGAAGCTGAATCCCACGAAGTGTGCATTCGGGGTTCCTGCCGGTAAGCTGCTCGGGTTCATTGTCAGTCGCCGAGGGATAGAGTTGGATCCGTCAAAGGTCAAAGCCATTCAAGAATTACCACCGCCAAGGAACAAGAAAGATGTGATGAGTTTCTTGGGACGGCTTAACTACATCAGCCGGTTCATAGCACAATCTACAGTTATATGTGAGCCGATCTTTAAAATATTGAAGAAGGACGCTGCGACCAAATGGACCGATGATTGTCAAAGGGCTTTCGACAGAATTAAGGAATACCTGTCAACACCACTAGTCCTAGTACCGCCTGAGCCAGGTAGACATGCTACTCTACCTTGCAGTGTTAGAGGGCGCCTTCGGCTGCGTTCTGGGGAAGCATGATGAAACGGGGAGAAAAGAGCAGGCAATTTACTGTCTCAGCAAGAAGTTCACTCCGTATGAGGCTCGATATTCTCTTCTAGAACGCACCTGTTATGCTTTGACTTGGGTCGCTCAAAAGCTAAGGCACTATTTCTGTGCCTACACAACATATCTCATATCAAGGATGAATCCATTAAAGTACATCTTTCATAAGCACATGCCCACAGTCAAGCTAGCCAAGTGGCAAATCCTGCTGAGTGAGTTCAACATTATCTATGTGACTCAAAAAGCGGTCAAGGGACAGGCACTGGCAGACCACCTCGTTGAGAACCCTGTGGACGGAGAATACGAACCCCAAAAATGTATTTCCCTGATGAGGTATCATTCATAGGAAAAGACATTGCAGAATCCTATGACGGTTGGAGGATGTTCTTCGACGGAGCAGCAAACTTCAAAGGAGTTGGAATTGGAGCAGTCTTAATATCATAAACTGGCCAGCATTATCCGGTATCTGCCAAGATCAGGTTCCCCTGCACCAATAATATGGCAGAGTATGAAGCCTGTATCTTAGGTCTCAACATGGCCATTGACATGAACGTCCAGGAGCTGTTAGTGATTGGTGACTCAGATTTGCTGATACATCAGGTACAAGGAGAGTGGGAAACCAAGAATTCCAAGATACTGTCGTATCTGCACCACGTGCAGGAATTAAGGAAGAGGTTCACGAAGATGGAATTTCGGCATGTTCCCAGAATTCAAAATGAGTTCGCCGATGCATTGGCCACTTTGTCCTCAATGATCCAGCACCTGGACAAGAACTTCATTGATCCTATTCCAGTAAAGATCCATAATCAGCTGGCTTAGTGTGCCCATGTTGAAGAGGAAGCAGACGAAAATCTTTGGTTTCATGACATCAAGGAGTATTTGGAAAAAGGAGATTACCCAGAGCTTGCGAATCCCACTCAGAAACGCACACTTCGAAGACTATCCAAC